>JALIZF010001240.1:0-32500 GCA_029948255.1 Telmatactis stephensoni | reverse complement strand
ATACGCGCCTTACTACTCATCGAATCATTTCAACCTAACGCGCGTTAACAGAGCGCGCGTAAGACTCAAAGACGTCATATATGCGAGTGCACTGTATTTAAATACGATTATTGGCCAATCATAGTTATAGCACATGTACATGTAATGTGTCGAATTTAACTATATTATATATAACTGGTGTGATATTTTTAAAATAGAGGGGTGGAAGAATGAAGGAAGGACAGAAAGAGAGAAAGAAGGAAAAAGAAAGAAGGGGAGAAAGAAAGAAAGAAAGAGAGAAAAAAAAAAAAGGAGTAGGGAGTGAGTGAGTGAGTGAGAAAACGGAAAAAGAAGTAAAGCGAAAATATGCCTGAAAGGAAAAAAACTCCTAGCTTATCGTTGCTAACCATAACAGATTTATTTTTATTTCGCATTTACCTCTGGCTGACTTGCATTCATAAAGCTCCATTCTCATTGATACATGTCCATGCCACGTTTTGGGGTTAATTTTGATGTATCTTGCAGTAATAGCTGGCTTAAGAAGATGAGCAACAACACTATCTCTGTCTGTGTTTCCAGAAAAGGTTTTCCCTCCTTTATACAATTTATAATCTTGTAAGCTGTCCGTTATGCTGCTGCTTGCCAAGGTGTAACTCGTCACCCAGTCATCATCATGCCCGCCTTGAGTAGCAATTCCAACAATCTATAAAATTAGACGATATCGTGGCTTAGCAATTAATTTGAAAACATTATACTTGTCTTTCATGCTTATGAATTAATTCGATAGTGTTTTTAATTAAAAACTGAATTATTGAATTCAGAAATCACAATGGCTGCTCAATAATTAAAGGATTAAGGATAGTGTAAACATAATATAATTATAAGATTATCATTTGTAATTAATAAAATATTCAAATATATAAAATTGAAACGAATGTCAGTGGCGTTTATATATATAATACATGTAATATACCTTGTTAATTTTCACAAGATTGACTTTGAGCCAAAGCGGTTTCGTGCTCGCACTGACCCATCCTTTGCCCACTCTTAGTCGTGCCTCATGTGGAGGGTAGTTTTTCAACGATTGAGAACCAGTTATGTACTGGTTAGGGATAGCTTTATTTTGCATTCCTACAGCTACTGATTCCTCGCAAGGTTCTGATAGAAGGTAATAGAATTCGACAACGATTAACAAGCTTCTGTCTGGTTTACACATGTACACATAAGCGAAAGAACTGATACGCAGACTCAGTGCTGCAATACTGCTGATATCCTATAGGGTGCACGTGATTCCCCCATCCCCCCCCCCCCCCCTTGGACACTTGGGCAGACGGGAAAAATTATAACAATAGAGAGGTTAAGATTCACGCAAAACGACGGAAAGTATCATGTGACACGCTTTTTTCGTGCCTGGCTTGGCTTTTCACGTTTACGCCAAATGGAAGGTGATGCTCCGATGCGTTAAAACGGAAACGCGAGACGCGAAAAAGCAGGTCACGTGACTCTCTCTGATGTTTGACGTTTCTCATTTACGTGAATTTTAACCTCTCTATTGTTATACTTTTTCTCGTCTGGGGGGATTTGCGGGGAGCTAACTAGGCGTAGTTTGGGGGATGAAGGAAGGTGATCACTCCTTATGTTGACGAGGAGTTATTACGAAATAGCTCGGCTCAAAAATGGTCTAATAGGTAAGCTGTACAATGGTATTACCTTGATTGCAGACACACGGCTGACAGTAAAACTGTAAGTTGGCTTTGCATACCTTAAAAGCAAAATAAAAAATCCTTCTAATAAAGACAAACAAACAAACAGCAAACAAACAAACAAACAAACAAACAAACAAACAAGCATCAAATCAAAAGCGAAAAGGCAACCTCAAAGCAAAAGAAAATTAAAAGAAAAGAGAGAAGGAACAAAAGAAGAATGCGGCCGAAATGGAACTCAGGGAATAGGAATGAATGAAAGAAAGAAAAATTAAATGAATAAATGGTAAAAAGAAAGAAGCAAGGAAAGAAAAGAAAGACGTACGGCAAAATTTCACTCCCAGATTTGTTTGCGTCAGCCGCTAAATGGCAATTGTTATAATTTTATCCTTCATTGCGTACCTTTATTCCCACGAAGACGAAGCCATCTCTTTCCTCAAAGTCCTCTGGATGTTCACTTTCATCTGAGTCGTTTATCTCGCATCTTCTTGTACTTGTATTGAAGTTGTAGGACTTACACGAATCAACCAGAAAACATTTGATACGGCACGTCGATTCTTGGTCAGTCGTTAGGTTCTGAATGGCATGGTTACGAAAGTAAAATCCTTGTCTTTCGCGAACGGAGGAACCGCGTTTGCATTGTCCATCTGTTTAAAGACATTAACAAAGAGAAGGGCATTCAAACCATTCAAACGAAGCAACTTTCTACATCATTGCGCTCAAATACAGTGGTGCACCGACGTTTGCAGTGCTGCACGCAACGTTGCAGGAAAAGATGCAGTGGTAGAACTCGATCCTAAGCCTGCAACTATTTGCGTCTGTTACAGGGCAGAACATAGACGACTTTCAAAAATGGCGGCCTAGTACATGAGAACGAGGCCACAAAGGCCTTGTTACCAGAAAATAAGCGTGGCGACACTTCAATTGCTATCAAAGACGATGTGTTCCTTTTCATTTTAAAATACCTATTTTATGTGCATTTTACAGGATAATTCTTATATATTTAGAATCATTTGATGCGATGTTGATTTTGGAGGCCTTTCTGGCCTCGTTATCGTGAACAATGAGCCCGCCATTTATGAAAGTCGTCTATACGGTGCAAGTTGTTCCACGAAAGAGCACCGCTGTGGCCAAATTAAAGCTACGTTTAAGATAATCAGTGCGTGGCTTTTGGGTAATAAAGCAAGTTTCTTCTCTAGATCTCTATTAAAGCTCATAGTTTGTGATGACTATCAAAAATGGGGATTGAAGATTGTAATTCTATAGATCTGTACGTAGTTTCTAAACTTTTTTTCTCCCCTCAGCAACTAATGTTTCAACTCACTTTGAAATAACTGTCCCACTTTCAATGCAAATTACTCAGAGACGTACAGCTGAATAAATATGAGGCATGGGCTTGCTGGTCCATTCACAGACTAGGCCACTTCCTCATTTAATAGATAATCGATTCTTATTTTGAATATATAACATGCATGTCAGTTGACTGACTACCTGTTATATACTCTTTGAAGGTCTTAAATAATTAATTAAGAGGAGATTTTTTTCAATGACGAGCAATAATGGCGAAAAGCGCCAAAAACTAGACCTTCGTGCTAGTTCTAATTCAAATTTTCGTTCTGGATTAACACTCAAATCCTTTTTTTACCGGTTAAAAACTGACGTACCAAGAGAAAATACCTGTTTAAAATGGTTTTTTGAATTGTACAAAGACTATTTCTTGAAGTTGTGTTGAGATTAAGTTTTTCAAGCTGAATATAAAGAATAAAATTAAACATACAGCAAATAAATGAGCAATTGAAGGCCTAAACCTCATTTTCGATCCAAATTTTCGCTTTGGATTAACGGCCAAAACTATCCCCTTAAAAGGTATATATCAAGGAAACTCTGAACACTTTGCCTTAAAAACAAATATAGCCTACTAAAAAAATATTTTTTGAACACTTCATTTACAAACAAAAAGTCTACACCAGAACCATTGCAGGGGTGTTCCTAACAAAGTTGCTGCATTCGTTTCCTCGCAATGATTTTGAGCAAGGTAGGGTGGGTTACACGATACAATAGTTCGTGCAATCTTGTTTCGCAACGCCATTGCGAGACGAGTTGCAATATAAAAATGGCAGCTTTTAACAACGCCCGCTTTGAAACAATGTCACTTAAATTTTTCTATACGTGTGCAATTTTTGTTAAGAAATATTCTAGTCTTTGTTTTTTACTTCTTTTTTTCGCACCAAAATGCCCACCCAGGCCCTCCAAAAAATGTATGCCACATTTTCCTTTTCTTCTTCTTCTTCTTCTTCTTCTTTTTGTTTAAATAATTAATTGCCTAACTAAACATACAGAAAATTTGAACGAATACAAAATTTTCAAAAACTGATACACATTTTTATGATGGTGTTTGACTTGTTAATTTTTTTTATTTTTTATTTTGGAAAAATCGGGTTTAAGTTTTAGTCGGACTTGGAATTGAAAACTGACTTAGGATCGATCAGGAACTCCAGATATGAGGTCCAAAAATTGTCTTAGATATCTATTTCATGTTGCTATTTTCACTCAAATTCAACTCCTTTTTTGCAATAAGACATTTTTAAAAACAAAATATAATTTTCAGTAGGAATAATATGTTTAATACAAGACGATTTCGAGAAAACCTATATCAAATATTCTCAAAAGGATCAAAAATTGCCTTCCTCTCAAATGAAAAACTGCAAAACTGCACAATTTTTCAAACTTTTGCTATATTCTAAAGTTATATAACTATAAAATAATGTATCAGAAACACTTTTTGCGTAATCTCGATGAAAATAAGTTCATGTGTGGAATTTCATATAACATTTAAAATAGTAAGCAGCAAATTAAAGAACGTCAAATAATGAAAAGAAGAGCAATTGCTTGGAGCAAAGAAGATCGAGGCAAACAATTTCAACAAAAGCAACAACATGAACAAGAAGATGAATCAAGTCTCTAAAGAAAGAAAATGAGAAGCGAAAACAACCAATAAGAATAAGAAGAAAACGAGAACAACAAAAACGAAAGTAAGAACAACAACAAGAACAACAAAAAGCCACTCTCCTCCTTAACCTTGATCGAGACCGTATAAAATTAAACAGAATTAAGTACGTATCATAAGTAAAACAGATATTGTGTACTAAAGCCGGAAAATTATCAACATAATTGATAAATCGCACAAATACTTATAGAACATACTTTAAGATGGAACCGTACCTTCAGCTGCAGAATTTGCGAACATAGAAAAAGTTACAACAAAAATGACTGGAAAAATACTGCAAAATCGCCTCATATTGATTCGTTGGTGATGAAGTGAGTTTTGAAGGCGTAAGAAGGTGTCTTCACACAACCGAAAGCCGTTTCAGTTGTTCCTGTTGAGCCTGAGGCGATCTTTCAGGAAAATGACCAAACAATTGGTGAGAATGGTTAATTTGACTATTAATTACGTCTCTGAAGATAAATAAACGCTAAATGAATAATAATAAAAAGCAAAAACAAAAACGACAAAAAACAAAAAACAAAACAAAACAAAAACAGAAACAAAAAGCAACAACAACAAAAAAAGAAAAACAAAACAAAACAAAACAAAGAAAAGGAAAGTCATAAACTTATTAAAGATATCGAAAGTTATAAATATTGGACCAAATTTTCAAATTCTCTAAACTACAATGAATTACATACTAAAATATATAATATAATATAATATTGAAAGCTACTTCATAAAATGGCTAATAACTAATTGTAAATAAATAAAAATTGTGAGAATTTCTGCATAATCAGTGATTTTTTAGAGCAATCTTTCTATTTATCCCATTATAACTGAAACAATTATTTGTCAATCTCGCGGTCTCAAGTTTGTCAACAGAATCATTGGTGTTTTAATTATGATGCCTATACGATTTCAGAATCCTGCGTATCTATAGTTAATTATATGTTCTATATCATCTATTATTATATATTATATATTTACTTCTAAATTGTCATGATTTAATCTGCTGCCTTCAACTGCACAATACAAAACATTTTCACTGGCATTTCTGATTTATAATAAGCATTTACTTGAAATAATGAATTCAAATAATATGCTCTCTATTTTTATCGATTTTAACATCAGTTCTTTAATAATTTCATTGACGACATGAACGAGTGGGTTTTCAGTGGAAGAGTTCTTTATGTCTTTCCCTTGTTAACCTCATATCATAAAATAATGTTTGTACTGCAATGGCTGAGCTTTGTTTACTGGGCATAAAAACAAGACTTGTGTGGGTTAATATGGCTATGGGCAAAACCCATAGCCGCTTTAATAATTACCAACAAAATTAATTAATATATGATTTACAAATGCTTTGAATAATTGGAAAAATATAATAGCTATAAAATCAATTCAGCCCAGTAAAGGTGAGGGCACAATACTACCCTCATTACAGTAAATACTAATATAATTGTTTGAGGACAAGGCAAGGGGAGGAGGTGGGAAAATTTTCAAACACGTCTTGACCTGCTGACGCGAAGAGGCAGAATGACTGACATCGATGTATCTGTCACGTGATGAGGCGAATGTCCTAGAGGGGGGATGTTGGTATTGACCTCGAACCATTCCCCAGTCCTTTACAATTTAATCATAGTGAATCATCGACTCTTTAATTTCCTTAACAGAGATTCAGGAAAGACATAAAAATCCTATTTGTAAACAAATATTTCATATATTGCACCAACCGAAAATATATAAATGAATCGAGCGAACTTTTGAAGGAAAAAAATTGGAACTGCGGTCGCTCGCAATGATAGTGCACGATGTCAGTACATTTTAGTTAAAATGCCCGGAAAAACACACCCACGTTCTCAACGTATTTGCCATTTTTTTTCCACCACAGTCGTTCCTTAATTTGTGATCACAATGCATACTTTCGAGTCTCTCCAGGAACCCATGAATTCTCTGACGCTTGTGAAATCTGTGAGCAACAGAAAAGATTTTAATTCAGAAAGTATTTTAGCTGTTTCTTGAAAATTGAAATTTGCAGTAAATTTCGGTTTCTAAATTTCGGTCAGCAGCCGTTTGTGGGGAGGGAACGCGTGGCGTGACGAGACTAAAAACTGGCTGCGAAGGAGACTACATAAAGCTCAACCAACCCCTATTCACAAATATTATATCTTTCGTTTTTCTACCTAAATACTATAATGCAAAATATCGCTTTTGGCCATTTTACTCAGTTTTCATTCACTTATTTATACATAAAATAAATAATTTACAATGTAGTTCATAGACTGAAGTAACTTATCACTAAACTTACAAGGTAACATTTGCACACCACATTATAATTGTGGTTGTCTCCTTAATAAATGAAGCAAAGCGTTACGTATTTCTTCTATTCTCCAACAATAAATCAATGGATTCAACGCACTGTTCATCATAACCAGTGTATTAGATAAATGCATTGTATATATTATTTCTGCTCCTAAATGATCCCTGGCTGCCATTATCCAATACACGATATAGCAAATAAAACTGGGCAAATAACACACTAGAAATACAACCATGATATAGTACATTACATTAACAGATTTCTTGAGTATTTGTATGTTCATAGTTGTCTGTTGTGTTTGCTGCTGAGCATGATCCCGAGCGGTGTGCCTGTTAACTACTTCACAGATCCATACCATAAGAATAAGATCTGCAATTATGACAATAAGCACCAGAGAATGATATAGAACTTGCAGCCATTTTTTCTTTATTGTGGCTAGTGCAAAACCACACGATAAACTAACAACCCAAATTATTATCACAACTGTGTAAGACCGCTTGGTTGTGACAAGTTGTTGGTATCTGAGATGCAAGCGAAGAGCAAGAAATCGATCAATAGTGATGGCACTAACCGAAAGCAGGGAACCAGTTATTAGCACATCAGCTGTACTTAGGAAGACATTGTAACTGTGTTTATGTAAAGAAGAATTTCTCACTAGTAAAGCAATCAAACGGCAACAATACGCTGGCTGCGTCACTACACCAACGCCAAAGTCAGAGAAAGCCAAGCTAAGAATCAAAATGTACGATGGAGTTCGCAAAGAAGGTGTCTTTACAAAAGTCAAAATGACCAAGAAGTTTAAAACTACAGCCAGAATCGAGCTGAGGGAATTCAAAGCGACGATGAAGTAAAAAGAATTTTTGAGACGAGAATTTGAATCTAGAATACGCATCATATAGTCAAAATAGCTTAGAGCTATTTCTTGTGTAGTAGAATTGTTCATTTTGAAGGCTCTCTGTGTTCTGAGGCGAGTCAAGACTTGTCGGCACTTCCTTGTACTGCTTGGTAAAATGTGCGTTTCAGCGTGTATACTTATAAGTGGCAGGACGATTTTTCACGAAGTTGAAATGTGTATCTTGATCATATAAATAAGCAATAGAGAAAAGAATTGGAGTGTACTTCGGTTCAAGAATCTTAGATTTTGAGAGTAAATATTCTCTCAAAAGTTGAACTGAATGCTAACGAACCATTTGCCAACTAACCTATTTGTTGACCTTTGTTGGCGGTTCTGTCAAGTTGACACAAGAAGAAAGATATCAATTTCACATTTATTTTTAATTCGCATACTTTTACATAATTATCTCTATTTCAGAATCTACTATGTACTATTTTCATGTCGACTGTTCCACGCGGTTTGGAAGTTTACTTCAAAAGAGTTATTGAAAAGTCTTAATTTTGAATCTGCAGAATAGTTTGCTTAACCGTTCAGTGTTAAAGGAACGAGTATGGTGAAAATTTATTAGAAATGAAGTGACAACAAAGTTGAGGATTTGGTTGTATTTTCAAATCAGACTTTAGCTGAAATACGCCATTAAACGTCATCAGGCGCCCGCTCAGAATGTTTTCATTTTAAAAAAGAAAACCCCCTAGTTTTTTCTTTTTTCCATGTTATTTCATTAATAGAAAATCTATACTATACTTATAGCATCCAATGTGCAGGTGGTAAAAGGTGTTTTATATTCATATGCTAAAAATTGAGATATGACAAACAACCGGTTGAATTGAATGTCAAGAGTGGCAGAGGCTCTCAGTTTGCAAAGTCAATATAGTAGACAAAGGTGTGCAGCTACCAGTTGGCTTTAAGAACGCTTTGAGAATTGTCCTTCTATACAGATTTTTATCACTAGTTCAAAAACTCATCAATAATTCATTAGCCTTCCGTCCAATTACTTGGACCATACTTTAGTTTCCTACGCAGCCGCGGTTTGTGTCGTTACACAACGCCTCTCCCCAAACAAGCGGCTGCTTGCGACACTAGTGAAAAACGGCTGCGCGTACGTGCATTTTCATACATTTTCATACAATATTATTGTGGTTGTCTCCGTAATAACTGAAGCAAAGCGTTGCGTATTTCTTGTATTCTCCAGCAATAAATCAATGGATTCAACGCACTGTTCATCATAATAAGTGTATGAGCAAACTGTCCCGCGTAAAATCGTTCTTTTCTTGAATTGATCCTTGCTACTTTTCGTGCATTTTCCACAATATAGTAAATAAAACCAGGCAAATAACACAGTAGAAATACCCCCATGATGTAGTACGTGGTCTTGACTGATTTTTTGTATCTTTGAATGTTCATATTTGGTTGTTGTGGTTGCTGTTGAGCATGGATCTGGACTGAGTGTTCGCGAATCACTCGAGAGATTTTCAGAAAAAGGAAAAGATTCAGAATAACGACTACAAGGCCCAAAACATGACAGATAAGTTTTGCCCAGCTATCAATCGTGGCTACTAGAAAAATTAAAGACAAACTAAGAACCCAAATTATGATAACGACTTTGTAAGACCGCTTGGTTGTGACAAGTTGTTGGTATCTCAGGTGCAACTGAACAGCTAGAATGCGATCGATGGTAATAAAAGTTACAGTGAGAAGCGAAACACTCGCAAGGAAAAACCCCGTTGTAACGAATACATTATAACTGTTTTTATACAAATGATAATTCTTCGTTAAACAGGCGATCAAACGGCAACAATACGCCGGCTGTGTCACTACACCAACACCCAAGTCAGAAATTGCCAAGTTTAGAATAAGAATGTACGATGGTTTTCGAATGGAAGTCGTTTTAACAAAAGTTAAAATGATTACAAAGTTTAAGACTGCAGCTGAAATCGAGCTTAGGGAATTAAAGATTGTGAGGAAATAAAAATATTTTCCAAGGTGAACATTTGATTGCACATTAAGCATCAAATAGTCATCGTAGCTCGATGCTCTTCCTTGTGTTGAAGAAGTGTTCATGTTGAAGGCTTTTGCGGGTTTTCCCAGGTGTTAGAACGCTGTTTGGTCGGGTATCTCCTTGTTCAGTTCTTGGTTGATAAACTGACTATAAATTCAACTCAGTAGCAGCAAAGATTTCAATTAGCAAACCCTAAAGGTGCACGTGCATCTAAATTTTTGAAGTCTAAGAATTGAAAGAAACATAAGACAAAAGAAAGCCGGACTGAGTTACTCGGAGTGAATTTGGATTTAGAAATTTGCTTTTTTCCCTTTGAGATGAATGTCCACTTAAGAGTTGAAATGCTAAATGTTCTGTTGTCAGCTCTGACAAGTTGACACAACCTGAGCTTGCAACTAATCTCACGTTCTTAGAAATTAGTAAACATTTTATCTTTATCTCGATTATTATCTGCCTTCAAATGTTGGTCAAACATTGACAACCAAGTGCTCTCAACCAGAGAGTAATCTATAGAAAACTTGTCATTCAGCCTGAAAATTCCAACGAGATTGAGAATGATATCAGTGAAACCCAGTATTATCTTTACAAATTGTCATTTTGTGAAATTAAAGGATAACATGTCACCCAAGTTGCAGGTGGCCGGTTCAGGATCTTTGTGTTTTTCTTTGATATTTTTCGGAATGATGATATCAATGCCATCCTTGGCTGTCAGGAATAGCATATTGCTCTCAAAGATTTGGAGAAAGGAAAAAAAAAATCCCGAGAAATAACAAAGAAATCGAAGGTTGTTTGAAGAATGATTTTATTGACGTACGTCAGTGACTACAATTTCGGCTTGCTGAAAATTTAAAGTTCAACCAATTTTCCTCCTTTTTTTTTACCTATTTATATATCATATTGTTATTTTTTGGCAGTATATGTTATTCAATTACATTAATGCAATAATAGTTAATATGTATATTTTTGACAAATTTTTATCCGTCCAAAGTTGTTCTCAGTTTAATTCGAAACTTTGGGTCATGTGACATTCAATTTGAATTTTACTCTCATTGAAGATATATTTTGCCGTAATATGAGCGTTTCCTCAGCTTAGTACAATATTAAAATATTGATTTCATCTGATATACGTTAGCAAACACTGCGGTGCTCATATATGGTGAGAAAGAGGATTATGTATCGACAAGAGAGCATAAGTAAGAGAGGGAAACTTGTTAATGGGGCGCGCGCCGTGATGATTCCCATCTGTGCTATTTTTAGTAACCGGATGCAGTTTAATTTTCGTCTTAGTCTACTCCCGTGCGTCATAATTTGACACTTTCGGACCGAGAGAACCGTTAAGTGTAGATTTGAGTTTTCAAAAACAGCGTTAAAATCAAAGTTTTCTTAGTTTTGCTTTGTTCATATTATCTAGTATCAAGAGTGTGTACTTTCTGATTACAAAGTAACGATTTTGATGGAAAAAAAGACAGAAATGTCGAGGATTTTGTTCGCTTTTTGAATGAAATTTTAGCGAAAATGCGCGCGCTACACGTCATCGAGCGCGCGCTTAGGTTTATTCAAACATTTTCGCTCATTTAGATGAGAAAAACTCGTTTGTTTATATAATTTTTTGATGTAAATTATTAATTGGACATCAGATGGCTTTTTCGTGGAATCTAGAATAAATTTGGTATCGATTGTGTGATTTTATGAAGCTCAAATCGCGGAATTCCACTCGTTCAATTTTTCGACGCACGGGAGTAGGGTAAGACGAAAATTAAACTGCATCCGGTTACTAAAAATAGCACAGATGGGAATCATCACGGCGCGCGCCCCATTAACAAGTTTCCCTCTCTTATTTATGCTCTCTTGGTATCGAGTGGTCGCGTACGTGAGGTCAAAAGCAAACAATAATTGACAAAAGCAAACAACAACAACAAATGACAAACTATCTGCTCTAAAAGTGGTCGCGGTCGCTTACAAGAGGTAGTCGCGATCAATCTGTCCTGCACTATTTTCATTGATGCCGCTATTGACTAATTAAGTGCGTTCTATGTAAATAAAGCTCATGGACGCCAATACATTATTAATAAGAGCATCGTTTCATTCAATCTAACATTTAATTTACCTTAGAACTTCCTGTGTTTTACTGATCGAATTCCTAAACTTGCATTTCTTGTGCTTTACACCTTCCAGTTTGTTTATATCACAATAAAGAGATGCGCATGCGCGTACATCAGTATATTGCTTAAAGTCCCTATGACGCATATATTTTTCTTTTCAAATTCAGTTCTTTTCTGGGAATATAGTTGAGGTCTTTTTGTCTTACTTTTAAAAACTCCATATTTTTCGAGATATAAAGGTTTCAAATTTCAAAATGCAAATTTGATGACGTCAGGGGAGTCATCATTTATTATACAAAACCAAGATGAATTGAAATACTCTTATTTTTTCATTTGGAATTTATTTCCGTTGGTAAAGCCTGTGTTTGAGTAAAAAATCTGATTGTGGAATTTAAGACCTTTTTTAGTAAAATCCATGAGAAGCTAGTGATGATGACTCCCCTGACGTCATCACATTTGCATTTTGAAATTTGAAACTTTTATATCTCCGAAAATATAGAGTATTCCAAAATGGGATAAAAAGATCTTAACTATATTCCCAGAAAAGAAATGAGTTTGAAAATAAAAAATATGCGTCATAGGGACTTTAATCAAACAATCATGTATATTTTTTCCTTTTTTTGTTGCATTTTTTAATCTGTTCATACTGTAGCAATTTTTATAAGTAATGCCATTCATTATGTCTTTCTTAGCTAGCTCTTTAATTTAGTTCGATATCCAACTGTAATTTTACTCATTTTACTTTAAAGTCTAAGTTTTAATTTTCAATGCGTAAATTCTGATCATATTTTCTGTATTCGTAATAATTGAAGCAAAGCATTCCATATTTCTCCCATTCTCCAGCAATAGATCAATGGATTCAACGCACTGTTCATCATGATAAGTGCCCTGATAAGTGCCCTTAAGTGCCCTGCATAATGCTCTGCAAGTCCGATCTTCATCCCAGCTGCCGTCATCGCATAGTACACAATATGAACAAACAAGCTAGGAAGTAACACAGTAGAAATACACCCATGATGTAGTACATAGTCTTGACGGATTTTCTGTATCTCCTCATGTTCGTTGTCGGTTGCTGTGGTTGCTGTTCAGCATGCATCCGAACAGTGTGCTTTCTTAAAGTCCGAGAGATTTTCAGTATCAGATAAATGTCAATAACGGCGATAAGGGCTCCCAGCGAATTGGTACCAACAATGAACGCCCAATTACTGTCAGCTGAAAGACAGTGCAAAACTCCACGAAAAACTAGCGCCCCAAATTGTTATCACAACTGCGTAAGACCGCTTGGTTGTGACACGTTGTTGGTATCTCAGGCGCAAGTTTAGAGCAAGAAACAGATCGATAGTGATGGCAGTAACCGTGAGAAACGACACAGTCATTAGGTCATTAAATGTTCGTATGAACACATAGAAACTGCCTTTATACAAAGAAGAATTCTTTATCATCCAGGCAATCAAACGGCAAAAATACGCCGGCTGCGTCAATATGCCAACGCTGAAGTCTGAGAAGGCCAAGCTGAGGATGATGATAAACGATGGCGTTCGCAAGGAAGATTTCTTAATAAAAGTCAAAATGATAAGGAAGTTTAAAACTGCAGCCATTATTGAGCTGACGGAATTAAAAACAGCGAGGAAGTAAAAGAAGTTTTTAAAGTGAGCATTTGATTCCAGAACGAGCATCAAATCATCATAATAGTTAAGCACTGAGTCCTGAGTTGAAGACTTGTTCATTTTTGGAAAACTCCTAAGAATGGCTCTGGAGGAACTCAAAGATTTGCATTTTCTCTTGTCACAAGGTACAGACGCTTAAACATGACTCTCAATCCTCTTCAGTGTCATTAGCTCAAAATTTTCAAAGGTCTCTTCCAAGCAAGTTTACAAATCTGTCGTGCTTTCTCGACCACAAAACTAAAAGAAACTCATCGCACGGACAAATTTCTTACTTGAAGCACACATTGCTTATTTTGCAGAGTCATAAACAAGTGTTTTCTTAAAGAGATAATAATCTAATGAATAAATTAATAAATATATTAATGGTTCAATAGACCTCATTCATCAGGCGACAGTCTTTTCGAATTCATCATCTGGCAGTCTTTTCAAAATTCAGTGTGCGTCTACAGCCTTCAAGTTCATTTTGTTTTCAATTTACCCGTTAAAAATCTGGCAGCGTCCCAAAGTATATAATATGTCGTGCGTTTATTCACAAATATTCATTTTGTTTTGGTTGTTGCTCAGCATGGATAACGTGCCGCCATCTTGTTAATTCCCAAAATAGCGCTTCCATTGCATCATGGGACTGTTTTTGGGAATGCTATTTCTCTTGACGTGGTAGTAAAATACTTGTAAATGCTTCGTGTTATTACATTTTTCTTTCAATAGATCGGTTTTCTCCAATCTTTTACACTGTATATGTATATGTATATGAATTTTGAAAAGTGTGGCCCTAAGGCCTAGTTCAAACGTCGAATCTCACATGTGTCGAATGCAATGCAAATGAGATGATAATGAGTAGAAAGAAAAGATTTGACTAATTTGCATTGAATTCGACACATGTGAGATTCGACGTTTGAACTAGGTCTAACAGAGTTTATTCATGGTTCAACGCGATTCCTCAATTTCGGAAGAAATAAATTATACCTCAAATTTAGCATGCACAGAAAAAGCTCAATGCATCTCAACCTAAACCGTGTGAGTAGATTCTTCTTTTAAATCTGTTAAACGTAGCTAGGGGGAGGTTTTATATGACTGTGACGTGCTCACAAGGAATAAACAGCACTGTAAACAAACCCGGCAGCGTTGTAATGGTCACGTAAAAGCCGCAAAGTTGGACGACAGGAACATTGCAAAAGAAAGAGAATTCCCATAAGAAGAAAGCCGAAATCGTTTTGTCCTGTCATCTAGCAAGTCTGCTGTTTAAATATTCGACAAATACACCACTGTCACGTGTCATCACACTCCATGTAACATGGAGGACATGAAACGAGAGCACATGGGATCTAATAATTCAAATATTGAAAAGAACGTAAATTTTAATCGCCATTCTACTATCAAATCTAGGTTCAAACAATTTTTAGGACTGAACTGAGATATTACTTGTGAACAGGTGTTAATAGGGTAATACAAAAGCTTGAGGTAAAAAAAAGCGTGAGAATTTAGTGTTTAGAAACGATTTTTTTATTCGAACACAGCACGTTTCTTTGAAAACATTTTATTCTGTAAAAAAAGAGAAGAAACAAGACAAAACATCTAAATATATTTTTTTAGCAATTGTTCACCGAAATTTAAAAACTGAAATTTTGAAATTCTTTTCAGTGTCGACAGTTCCATCAACTTAAGATCAATGTATAAACTGGTGATAATTCGATATTTCCACATAGTTTCCTCGATAATTTAAATATAAATTAAATTAAATATAAATTTACAATCAAAATTGGGCATTTTCAGTATAAAGTACTTTATAGCAAAAACCGTAACGTGATGAGAAAAGGAGAAAGGAAGAAATACAGAATGAAAGAAACGAAGGAAGGGAGGAAGAAAGGAAGAAAGGGAGGAAGAAAGGAAGGAAGGAAGAAGGACGAAAGGAAGAAGGCAGGGAAGAAGGACGGAATAAAATGTCTTTTCACAAAAGCTAACAGTTCATTTGTAACATGCAAAGTATTTGATTTACATCCTTTTAGTAGAAAAACATATTTTGTCTAGATATTTTTTCCTTATGTACGGCAACTACGCTCTATTGCTAACTCATGCATTTGTTTACCTTCTATAGATAAAAACGATTGTGATCCAAACAGATGCCGCAACGGTGCCACGTGTACAGACTTGGTGAATGGTTACTCCTGTAAATGTCCGCCAGGATGGACTGGAAAGAACTGTGACCAGGGTAAGCTGCTGCTGCTGCTGCTGCTTCTTCTTCTTTCCTTCGTACCTTAACTTCCTTCCTTCCTTCTTCCTTCCTTCTTTGCTTGCTTGCTTGCTTGCTTGCTTGCTTGCTTGCTTGCTTGCTTGCTTGCTTCCTTCCTTCCTTCCTTTCTTTTTGAAAATAAATAAATACGTAAAAAGTATATATTTGTAAATCGAAAGGTACAAATAAGTTATTGTATAAACACGTTTTAACTATAATCTAAGACTTTATGAGTTACTTGTTTACTTTGTTCAAGGAAATAGATTTCTCTGTGCACGTGTTTAGGTATCACTGCTAGAGAAATTCCAGTTCAAGCTAATGAACCCGAAACCAATTATCAAACCGCATGTCCTTTGTTTGTATTTTGTGGTCTCCGGGTAACAAGATACCATCATTCTCTTAGACAAAAAGGTGTTATCTAGACAGAATAATAGTCCACTAATATAATATTCTAGTCTAAATCGAAGATAGGGGAAAAATCTGTAGAAAACTGGCCCAAAAGAGCACTGAAAACTCAACACCTTGGAAACAACGAATCTACGTGGTTACAAACAATTGCAGGTTTTATGACGGCTTTTCAAGAGCCCGTAAACTTACTTCAATATAACAACAACAACATCGTTTGTACTTCTTCTTTAAGATGTAGAGAATTCGTCTTAATCCTTTTACTGTCATTTTCCCAAAAAAACTGTTGACTAAAGTTCTTCATCAGACGGCTAAAAGCCGGCGTGAAAGGACAAGTTTGAGAGTTCTATTTACTTTCGTACTATTTCAAAATCTTCTTGGGCGAAAGTGATGGAATATTTCCGTTAAGGTGAGCTTATTGCTTTGAAATGGATGCCAGTGTTTCTTTTTCGAAAAATTGTAGGTTGCCCAAACTTTGAAGTTTCGGCACTTTGTTATAGTATAGTCCACGAGAAATTATTCAGAAAAGAAATCCTTCTTGTATGCTTTACGAATAATTATATCATGATTTAATTGCCGCATGTTGTATTGCCAAATATGTATTTCATAATTCAATCCACAACTACAAAACGTTTGGTCCACTGTACATGTTGATGTTGAATTGACGATTTTTCTTGTATTCCATCTGTTTCATCCCAGATTGTAATTATGTTTATCATTTTCTTTCAACTTACAAATTAGAATTTTTTCTTTCTCTGTATTCCTGAAAGGGTCAATCAATTTCAATCGTTTGTTAATTGACTGGTGCTAGTGTAAATCCATTTGGTATTGACGTTCATGTAATACTTCGTTCATTGTGGTTGCTTGTACAAAGGAAGCTTTGTCTCACAGCAAAATCTATGCCAATTCGTACATTATGAACGTTTGTTAGTTTTTGTAAAGTAGACTAAAGTATTATAGTACGTATTTTGTATGTGGGGAAATATTTCTGAAATGTTTCCGATTTTACTTCTTTCCTCGTTTTTCCTTTCTTACTTTATTCGTTTTTTGTTTGTTTGTTTCTTTTTGTCTTTCTGTTTTTTCTTTCTTTCTCTCTGTCTTGTTTATGGGGTCAGCCAGTTTCAATCGTTCTTGTTTATTAACCCCTTATATTTAACAACGAATTTAATGAAATTTTTGCGTGAAGTTTAGAAGATTATGATTTATCTAAGCACAGTTTCTAAATGACGACATGTCTGGGTCTTAAACCAATCCTAGTTAAATCTAATAATACGCCTAAACAGTTTCAGAATTGCTTCATTTTTTTCATCCAAACAACGTATAGATGAAAAGATTTTGTCTCCAGAAACCTTAAACATCCAACAAAATCCTCCAATATCTTTTCTAGATACATTTTATCATAGGGAAATATGTAAACTTTTTTCATTTTTACACGCTGATTTTCTTTTCTTTTCAGTTCAAAATTTACTTAAACGAAGATGTGCCGATGACTTTTCGAAGCATGATCGATTACCAAGTACCTATGAAAAACCACGTGACAACAATTTTCCACTTGGTTTTGATATGGGACAATGCATTTACAACCATTATGCCAAATACATCGATAACAAGTCATCTTATTCGCCCGTCATCGAGTTCAGCGTTTGAAAAGATTACGTCAGTTGTCATGGAAACTCGAACATTAGCTAGCTCTTTGATCACCAAAGAGACCTATATGTCGGATACAGAGCGTAGTACGATATCACATCCGAGTGCACATTCCGGAATGAGAACGACAAAGCCGAATACCGACAACACTCCGACGACTTTGCGACAGACTGTCTTTACAGACACAGCAGATCTTTCTTTCGTCACAACTAGTCTTTCGCTGGTTGAAGGCTCGAGTTTGAGTTCTTCTAAAATGTGTTCAACAAACGTTGCAAAGATTACTCCAGCCAAAGTTGTCGCAACTAGCGCAACAGTGACGTCATCTACACCGGAAATACTGTCGAACCACAGCAAGAGCATCTTAGAGACAAGTTCAAATACAGAAACAGGTACGGCAAAGATTTTGGTCGGAAAATCTAGCGAATAACTGTGTGTAGCCACTCTAAGAAACGTGCTGCGCATGCTTGCGGAATTGGCGGGAAATGGCGCGCGCGCATTGCTTTTCCCGAAAAAAAGTAAATTCACGTGAATTCCCGCGGAAAAAGTGAATTGTGTTCCTTATAGTATAGCACATTTGATTTATCATTTTCATATAATTATGTTAAGCAGTTGCCATGGAAATACGCATTCCCTTAAAGCAGAACCTCAGTGATCTAATCTTCAAAAGTAAACTTTCACAAAGACTTGTGAAGATATACAACAAGGGCTCAGAAAGCGCTAGCAAACTTAGACGGAGAAAGAGAGAATTACCAGGAAAAGTAAATTTACGTAAATTGAGGAAAGCGAAACAAAGAAAGCAAAGTCTTAAAATACCCGATATGGCTTCGTTACGCAACAAAGAGACGTTACGTGAAGCTAGTTTCAGTGATGATGGTTTTAAAAGCTACATGCAAATGAAGACGTTACGAGGTAAAAGAGAAACAGAAGACATTACTGCAGAGGTGAGCTAACTACTTCTCAAAAAATCAAACTCTGTACCAACGTTTTTCGGATTTTTCGACGTTTTGATATTAATTAATTAATATTAATTAATATAAATTACTAACATTGATTAATATCAATACTCCTGCAATGGTTGATGCAACTTGTGAAAACGTCCTGCACGAATCATACGTTTATAACTTTCAAGGTTGATTACTCCACAGGACTGTCACAAAGAGTAATTAGGCGTTGTTACACGGTTCAATTTTTCCGTAGCATATGAAATACTCGTACTCGTGTTTAATCTATTACTTCTTGTGATTGTGTTATGAATCAAGATGCATGAGTTGCTGGTGGGCGTAGTTTTGCAACGCCACTGCAAGACCATGAAAAAATGCACCGTGGAACATCGCCTTTTTGCGCGAATTTTGCATGTCTTAAACTTCACATTGCATGACTGCAAAATCTTTGGCGCTTTTCTTGCACAAGGTTACACAAGAGATTAAGGTCGCATTCAAACTTCTACGTTATCTGTTCAATACATTTGTTATGCCACTTTTTGTTCAAAGCGTTTGACTTGATTCCTTCGTTCAAAGCGACATACGCAGACTCAGTATTGCACTTATTACCAAGGTGTGAAAAAGGCAAGCACTGCTATTAGGAATAATGCAATACTGAGTCGATCGTCTGCGTATTTTGCTTATGTTTATGTTGCTAGCTAGTGAAAACAAGGCTTTATGCAACAGCAATGAACATCGCCCGAAGCTGTGCTGGGGTTACCAACTTTGACATTCCAGAGCAATTTTTCAAGCCAAGTCCCATTACTGTTCAGTCAGATACTCTAATGCTCATTTATTTTGTTGTTTAGATTATTCTTCTAAAGCGTCGCTACGAAGCAAGCGAGCAGGTTAATTTAGAGTTCAAGATCTACAAAAACAGTATATTGGTTCCCTCTGAAAACGTTATCAGGGAAATGACCAAACTTTCCAGTGAGGAGCTGGCCGCTGTCATTGGATACTCGGTAAGGAATGCTAACCCTAGAACAATGCTAACCCTTGTTACGTAGGAGTGTAAGTAACGAGTAAACAAATGTAGAGATTCAGTGATGTTTAGCTCATTTGCAGCCTATGAGATAAATGAAGAACTGAGTCTTAGAGCAAGAACATACACAGACTCAGTAATGTACAGCTGCTCATTAGCAGTGCTTGTCTTATCTCTCACATCTATGCGATAAATGCAGCACTGAGTCCTAGAACAAGCAACATACACAGACTTAGTAATGACAGCTGCTCATTAGCGGTGCTTGTCTTATCTCACATCTATCCGATATAAATACAGCACTGAGTCTTAGAACAAGCAACATACACAGACTTAGTAATGACAGCTGCTCATTAGCGGTGCTTGTCTTATCTCACATCTATGCGATAAATGCAGCACTGAGTCCTAGAACAAGAAACATACACATGCAGACTCATTAAGGTAATACTGCTCATTAGCAGTGCTTGTCTTTTCTCACACCTGTAAGATAAATATTCAACACTGAGTCTTAGAACAAGCAAAAATACACAGACTCATTACCTACTGCGCATGCTTGGTGGTGCTTGTTTTTTTAAACACCTATTTAGATAATTGTAAGCACTGCGCTAAAAACAAGAACAACCGCTAGAACTGAACAAACCAAGCTCAAGTATTAACTTCATCTTTTGACATCCAGATATTACGAGGTCCACACCTATTGAGTAATAGCCAGGACACTAGTACCCAAGCCACCTCGCATCAACCTGAAAAGATAAGCCAAAGAGCTCTATTGTCAGCCATCTTGATTCCAGTGTTCGTGATTGTAATACTACTGCCCTGTCTGCTTATGAACACCAAGGGAATAACATGCAAGTGTCCTAAAAGAAAGAAGAAAAACAGAGTAACTCCAAGGGAGAACGAAGTGGAACAAAAGGTTTGTGAAATTGCCGACCACTCGTACGCACAGGAAGCCCAAGCACGCCATTAGAGAATGAACGATATTAGCTTATTATCCACGATTCTCAAGCAATCAAATCGCTCGTATTACACCGAACATTTTATCAATGAGTGTTTGAATAACCTCATTCCCTGTCAATGTATGCAGTTTGTTATTGGACTGTTATGTTTTATATATGATATATAAACATTTGCACTTCTTTCCACAGCGAGTTAGAGCAATGACTAGCTTGCTATTTGTTTTCTTCCTCAGAATTCAAACACCGAAGATTCTTCTGGTAAAGCGCAACTCACGATCAAAACCCATTCAAGGCAAGTTTTTGAGGATGGCAGAAGAAAAGTCAGAGTACAGAGTTAGTCGTTGTACAGAGGTGGTCATTGTACAGAGGTGGTCATTGTAAAGAGGTGGTCATTGTACAGAGGTGGTCATTGTACAGAAGTGGTCATTGAATGTAAAGTGGTGGTCAATTATTAGTTTCAATTGCAATTGTTTGATAAACATCTCATTCTATCTTGTAGTGTTGATCCCAAAGACCCAATTGTGTCCCCACCCATCCCCTCACCGGCTCCAATGTCATCGATTGTTGCTCAGTCATTATTACGACAATATAGACAAGACAAAGAGAAAGAATTGCAAGTTGAGTCCTGTAGTACAAACCAGCCAGACCAGAACAAAGGAAAAAAGAAAGAGGACAAGAAGGTAAAAATATATCAAAATAGAACTGAGCACTAAAAATAACCGACTTTTATATATGTATATTTTTTGACTTTTTAGGAATTTGCTTTTCTCTATTAGAATGTGATTTGTATAGGTAACATTAAAAATAGGAAAATATATCGAAGAAAAACGAATAGTCAAAGTTTTTGATAACGTATGAATAGGGGAAAATGTAATAAGGTATCTTATAGCACGTATCAAAAAAGCTCAAACACATGTCCATTTCTGCACTGAGGGTTCTAAAAAGATCTTGTATGGTTACTAACGATCTAGTAGAAATATACTGCAGCAATGATAGAAACGAGCTCCTCAAATCCTGATTAATCATTCGCCCACGAGGTAGCCAGCCATTTAAGACGCTGTTACACTGTGCAATTTTCTCAGCAACTTGTCTCGCAACGGCGTTGCGAAACAAGTTGCTGGAGGATTGCACAGTATAACAGGGGTTGTCTCGCAATTGTTTTTGTTGCGCGTAGCGTTGCATGAAGTAGAACTCAGGTCTACTTTTCGCAACGCATTGCAGCAACTTGCAATGCCATTGTACATTGTATAATAATTATATAATAATTGGCATATTACGCGCACTCTGATTGGTCGAACAACCATGTGTGATTAGAGTACACACATAGATGGCGTCATCGAATCTTACGCGCGCTCTGATTGGTTGGAATGTTTCGATAGATATTATATAAAACAGATAGATTCCATTTTTCCGTGCGTCTGTACTCTAATCGATGCACAGAAGACGTCAAAATGTGGTGAGAACAACAGTCACGCCACTCGACTTCGTCTCGTGGCGTACTTTTTTGTTCTCACCACATTTTGACGTCACCTGTGCATCGATTAGAGTACAGACGCCCGAAAAAATGGAATCTACTTGTTAAATAGATTAAGGGAGGAAACACTTATTTAATGATTTTGTTACAGTTGAATTTCAGAATGTATAATTTGTTATGCTGTTGCTTGAAGTGCTGACTCTCTCTTTGTAATTCGGTTTATTGCCGCTATTACGATTAATAAACGTATATTGATTGATTGACATCAGATTACGTTTTTGAACGAAATTAAAGGTATCTCAGCTAGTTTAAAATGATGTCTTTTTTTCTCAGCAACTAAAGTAATATAAGTATTTCCAATGCGAAATGAATAGAAATCTGTAACACTGTATAAAAAAGAGCACTTACAATACTGACGCGGTGTCGAGCTTTAACCTTAACTGTCGAAGTAAGTAGAGTAAACATTTCTTTTAAGGCCGGTCTATTGCACGCTCTTCTTGAAAAGGCTTTCATTATCCAAAAACTTGACAAGGGTGCCTCATTTTTGTTCTTTCCGTAGCAACAAGAACAAAATCAGGCTGGAGTGGTAGAAGTCTTCACGAATCTTTCCGACAAGCCGTTACTGAGTCCCAGACTCCCTCGACCTCCAATAACACGTGCTAGGACATGGAAAAAAATTGTTGATGCTACTCGAGAAAATAAAGACAATATTCACAACAAGGTAAGCCAGTGGCAATTAGGTGTGCTTGTGTATTATCACAGTCAATATTTTTTTACTAAAAGGGTGCGTACTTAGGAACGTGTGCTGTACGTACCGTTAAGTCGATAGTCTCGTCCATTTAGTACTCGCACTACGTCCGTCATCTGGACGTATATGACGTAATTAAATACAGAAAGAAAACGAAAACAAACAAAAATAGAAGGGAGGGAAGAAAGAAAGGAAGGAAGGATGAAAGAAAAAAAGAAAGAAAGAAAGAAAAACGAAGAAAAATAAAACAACTTCAAGAAAGAACAACAGATTATAGCTAACAAAAAGCATACAGTAGCCTGTGAACAGGCTCCCCCTTTCCCTTCCCTTCCCCTCCCCCTCCCCCAGAGAGCCTGTTCACAGGCTAGCATACAGTAGAACCTTCACTTGCTGCTACCACCTTCCGTACCGATTACCGTCAACGCTGTAATTTGTATATAGGAATCTTTTGGTATTTTCAGAAGTACATAGGTGATAATCTGTATAATAAATTACGCAGCTATTTATAGCGTTACGCGTTCCATCAGGTAATGATAGCGTCGCCGACCAACGCGCGCGCCTAGCTTCAAAATTCACTCAAAACGTAGTCAGACCTTTCCCATTTCTGCCATTTTTCTGGGAGGTTTTTGCTTGTTTCCGAGAAATCCATTCAAGAAATCTTGAGGTCTTATGCGCTATGATTGGCTGGGCGCGTAATTCTAAAAATAGCTCAATCGGACAAGTAATGTGTGATCGTTTTATTATACAGACGATTCCTATACAAATTACACAGAGAAAGATTAGTCTCAGACGGGTGTCCAACTCATAGAGGGCTAAATTATAAAACATTGCTGTATCAACCAGACCAGTCGTTCGGGGAAAGGTGCCTGGCTCTTTTATACAACCTGTTCGGCCGGCCACTTTGATTGAGTTTACTGAATTTAAAGTCCTTGTAACATGTTTTTTTCCCGCCAAAAGTAGTCGAAAACGTATATTTGGGCAGTTCCTGTTTAAAAATTTCCGAGGCTCACTGTGGACTAAGCCGAGCTTTTCTGTGACGTCAAACACGGGACTCATCGATCAAGACATTGCAGTAAAAGTATACAAGTTGTCACAAAAGATCAAAGTTTTCTTTTTTTTCTTGTTTCGTTATTACTCGCCATTTTTTAAAGATTTTCCTACCACAACCAACAAAACAACATACAATCCTTCAGCATCAAACAAGTGTCGGTCCCGTGTTTGACGTCACGGCATACCTCGTCCCAGGCTCCTCTGATACTCGGAAATTTGAATGTGCTTTTAGCTTTATGTGTCAAAAACAGTATGATAGCATAGAAATATCGAACCCAAATTTTCGAGAAAAGTAATTTGGTATGTTACATATGTTACAAGGACTTCAGAGAAAAAAAAATCATACTTACGATTTTAGGTTAACACGCAAGATGGAGAAGATACAATCAAAGAGGAGAATGGAAATAAAAACCAAGAAGCAGAAGACTTGGTGTCAAAGGTACTTTAAGTTGAATGCCAGTGACTGGCCAATAACTTCGCATGTGTCCAACCTGGCCAAAACCCAAACGTTGCATGTGTCTAAGCTGGTCACAACTTGTTGCATGCGCCAAACATACTGTGAACCCCCCTCTAAGGCGGATACTTCAGTTCACGACCAGCTCTTATTGTCCTCCTTAAAGAGCTGTCCTCCTTACAGGGGAGGGGAGGTTCGATTTCCACCATATTCGGCTGGGATAAGGGAATGCTTCAGAGTGACCTGTATAAGTATCAGAGGTCCAGCTGGCTTTTGGAAAGTGGAATAGATTTTTTGCATGATAACTCTTATTTCAGGGAATTTATTTTTTAACTAAATTACGCAAAATTACGTTTCAAAATTTGAGGCACCAAGCTAATGTAAAGAGTTTATGTAGTTTTATTCATTGAAGACCAGAATTTTAAGCCAAGAAAAATTAGAGAAGAGAAATAGAATCCATTAAAAACAGAGGGGAAAAAGAAAAAGAAAAAGAAAAAAAGAAAAAAGAAAACTGAAGAAAGAAAAAGAAAGAAAAAAAAAAAAGAAAAAAAAAAGTTGTTGGCGCAGGCAGGATTCGAACTCAATACTACAAAGAAATTAGTATGCTAATTTAATGCAAAACCCCAAAAATCGGACCATGCATCCAGACAAATCGCTGAATCATCGCATGTTACGTATAGGATGGAGATTTCGGCCCCTTCCGCGCTATCCGGTAGAACGCAGCGAGCTTCGCAGTCAAAGAGGGAGGAAACAGTCGGATCCTAGGCCGTAAATGACTGAACCTTACCACTAGGCTAACTGGTCTACTGAGGGATTTTGAGAACAAAATAATCTTTTATATCTTGTGAATGGACTGTCTATTGTTGTGCAAATTACGCGATCCCGTGGCGTAGTTGGAAAGCCCTTGAACTGTGAAGCAAATGATCAGATTTAAGAGCCGGGTTCGAAACCGGCCAGGGCCTTTTTGCTTTTCTTTTTTTTTTTTTCTTCTTCTTCTTTTTTTCTTTTTCCTGTCTCAAAATCAAAATTAGTTGTTAATTAAAAGAGAGAGAGAACAGACAGAAAAAGAAAAAGATAATGATTATGAAAGAATCAATAGAAATGGCGAAAAAATTTCTTCAGTTGTTAACCGACTAAGAAATCGTTAAAATAGATAGCTGAAGGTCGGGGTTTTGATAAAACCATAATTCACCAGCATTCATCAAAGGTTCATTTAGAGAGAAATTCATATGACTGTAGTTTGTTAGGGGAAAGTACTAGTATCCTAAGCTTAGCGGCCATTTTTTGTGGGAAGGGAGGGGGTTCGTTCGAACCTTCGAACCACCCCAAGCGACGGGCCTGTGTCCGCATGGAGGGAGTTCACTGTAACTGTAAGAAGACATTTCTGATCTAATTAGAACATTACATAATTTCACTTTCTAGCAACAGTCAGTTGCGAAATTAAACATATTATTTTTCTCAGGTAATGATCGAGCGATTGCGTAACAAACAGCTTCATAAAAGTAAGTCCGAAAATTCAAATGATGAAGTAACGAAAGTTATCAAAAAAGAAGAGAAATTAACGGCTTCAAGCAACGGGAAAGAGGTAAATATCATTAGTGATCGAACTAATTGAAAGTTTATTGAACAACGATAACTCGTGACAGACAACGGAGGAGCAAGGATGGCACAGTTAGTGCGCGGCCTTCGGTGCGAGAGGTCCCGAGTTCGATCCCCAGCCAGACCTCACATCCTTGTTTCGACTTCTTCCCAATCTGTGTAGCTTTAATTAGCTTTAAATACCCTTAAAACGGAGCACTGATGGAGAGAGGGGAGTAAAATGAGCGCACCGTCGACCTCAGGTTTGTCAGTTGAATTACTGTTACGAGTTATCGACGTTAAACATGGTCGCTTTACTTTACTTTACTTTACAACGGCATACGAGTGGTGTCTTACCCTTTAAGGCCTCTCTCCATCTGCGTGTCAAACATTTCTGAAATGTTCATGTACTCATGTGTTTATATGTGGGGGTAAATTGAGCGCACCGTCGGCCTCAAGTTTATCAGTCTTTGACTGTTACCGTCATTTAATGAAGTTGCTTTACATTTTCGGGCTACCTGTGGAAGATCAGAACGATCTGTCCTTTGCAGCAAGCTTTGTTACTCGGGCTTCCTCGTAGCGCCAGTGAACGCCATTACAGCGTCTTGTTTTTGTTTTTGGAGCTCGTGCAATCCTACTATAAACTCAATCAAAAGGTGACCACCTTGAAAGTTAATGTAATATCGCGCGTGCGTGAGATTATTCTTTCTTATTACGTATCATTACGCGATTCGAATGGTTTTTTTTTTTGCAGGATAACAAACAACCTTCCCAGGATTTTATGTAAGTAAACAAAAATGGTTTTCTTTTGTGTTTCCTTCTCTGAACGTTTTTCTACTGGTGGTCGTTTTCCGTCACCAGACTTGCGTAACGTAACGACTTTGCAGGTTTTTCGTTTCTGGCGCGTCAGCCTGCAGAAACATGCATCTCCATGTCACCCGTTGAGTCATGTTGGGTCACAAGCTTACAGCGGATGTCAGCTGCTTTGGGATACCATTGTTACGTAGCGGCCTTGCGTTTTTCTACAGATTTCACGTACATACGTAAAGTGGTGGGTAATTAAATTGCTGATTTCATTCTTTGCTTTTTCTTTTCCAAAGACGCAAAAGAAACAAACGAAGAACGAGATGGAATAACAAAGTATCCGACGTAAAACAGCTTCTTGATCAGGAACATCAGAGAGCATGTATGTATGGCGGAAATCAGTTACAGACGTTGTTCTTTTATTCATGTGTACGTCCTCAACTGCGTTGGTACATAAAAACAGCAGCCACTGGAGTAGGAGTGGGAGTGGGGGAGGGGGGGGGGGTGTTAAAAGGGGTGTGCTAAGTGAGGGGTTGTTGTGAGTACGCTAAACCCCAATTCTGAGGTTTGTTTAATTTTATATTGTCTTTCCTCTTTATATGGGGAATTTCAGCAACCTACGCGAACTCCTTATTTCCTTATCGCATTTTAAACAACCACTCTGATATCAGTTATCATAACCTCTTGGAGTGGTGAAAATAACATATTTCTTCATGAGGGCACCAATTCAGCTTTCACTTTTTTTGCTCTGCTTAGTTAAAAGACAAAAGGTGAAGATTTTATTGTGTTTTGCATTTACAGCTGAAAAACGAGGTGGTGAATCATCAGCGGATTTTTCAGACTATGTTCCTTTAACTCTGCCAAGCATCATAACTTCTCCACTGGTTAACCAATTCGACTTGTCTAGTGAAATATCAGAAACAATTGATAAAAAGTACCACGACAGTGTCACGCAAGAAGATGAAGCGTTACAAAGCGAACATAAGAAAAACGTCAGGCAAGAAGAACAGCAAGACAAAATGGGTATTGTTTTATCTCCATTTTTAAGTCATTTTAACGTTGGTCATCCAAATAACGATGAAATAAGGACTTACCAACCAGTAACGCAAGGACAGAGGGCGTTACAAGCAACACCCCGTGATAGCGTCACGAAATTAAAAGAAGAGGAGAATTTAAGCATTGTCGCCTCTCCATTCTTCAATCATTTTAAAGCTGCTACTCAAAAGCCAGAGAAAGCCAGCAACAATCAGCCTGTTACGCACGATCAAAAAACGTTACAAGTATCATCACGTGCCAGGCAACAACTATTATCACGTGGATGTGTCACGCAACAGGTGCCTCAAGATAATAGTATCACACAACAATTACCTAAGAGCGATTTTAATGGCCTTGCCCCTAAACGTTTTCGATACTTTCAGCCATCTAGCAAAACACAGAAGGACGATGACAAAATGTCAAACTCAGGAACGGTGATATCAGTTGTGGAAAACAAAAACAAAACAATGGTTACCTTGACAACTGTTAACGAAGAAAATGATTTACGTAATGATACTGAAGATCTAATGGGCATGTCACAGGGGGAAATGGAAATTTCAATCGAGGCTCGAGCGATTGTTTTACGTGCTTTATCACGTGTTTATTTGTATGGATAACGATCCAATAGTCTTTTCATCATACTCATCCATCCTCTTTCTAATATACGTTAAAGGGCCACTTGGACGAAAATCGGTTATATTCAAAACCGATTAAAACTGATTATTTCTATCTGAAGATGAACATAGCTGAAAAACTAGGCCATCATCGTTTGAGTTTTGCGATAAATGTCCCTCATTATAGAGAAATTATCATTCAAAATCTGAAAGAACAATAGGGTTGTATGTATGACGTCATACATACACAATTTGGAAGCTTGAATACTTGACAGTTTCTACCTGTTTCTTTTGAATGCAAAGAAAATGTTGCTTCATGGTGACTAGTGGATTCATTAAGCAAAAATTAAGTAATGTTTTAAGCCATTCTTTAATTTTCATGGATTTTCGTCCAAGTAGCACTTTATTAATGATCTACTAATGAAATTGTCTTGACAGCTGGACTCCCAGACTGTATGTCGATTTCACAACCCTGACTTTCACTGACTACGAAAAACTAATAACCCAGTGCATGCCAAATAAATGATCTAGAGCATCGCGTATCACCGCTGTCAAATGTCTGCGCACGCGCCAGATTTCGCGGGCTTTGCGCGTTCGCGTCTTGGCCACAGGAAGCCCATGAAATATCTATTTCCATTTTTTCGAATTATTACCATTTTGGATTGATTTTTTATCTCATTATGTAGTCCAATTAAATATAGAATAAGCAATCATAAAACATAAAAGGTACCGTAAAAATATTTTTACCTATTAATTTCTTTTTTATAGAACATATAAATTCTGTTCGGGTTTTCTGTGTTCGATTTAATATTACCTTTGGGGATCGGCCACAATCGTAAACTTGACCTGGTGACGCATCTCCAAATTGTTTGATCCGCTGGTCACTTGTTTATTGGTATAAGTAATATATTACTTTACCGAATATAAAGCTTAGACATCCAAGTTTGAGCTTGCACATTGCTGTCAAAGTTGTCATTCGTTTTTTTTCCCGAATGTTAACTTAATAATTCGTACCTAGGACTCCTCGGCCGAAAAACATTTGACCGTGGTCTTGCATCGCGGTTGCGTGCGAGCACAACTACCACACACTCTCTATCCTTGACACGGATAACTTAAAGTTATCTATAAAAGAATTCCATTAAAATCAAACCATAAAACCAAATGTCTTGTTGTTCCATTGATGAAAATCTGTATCATCCTTAAATCATCAAAATTTGCCAATCATTATTATATATATATAATGGCCAAAATGGCCAAAAATCGACAAAATGCAAAGGCTATAGCCCATGCAAAATGCGCAAAAATGGCCCAAAATCGACAACATGCAAAGACTATAGCCCATGCAAAATGCGCAAAAATGGCCCAAAATCGACAAAATGCAAAGGAAATACCCATGCAAAATGGTCAAAAATGGCCCAAAATCGACAAAATGCAAAGGCTACAGCCCATGCAAAATGGTCAAAAATGGCCCAAAATCGACAAAATGCAAAGGCTATAGCCCATGCAAAATGGTCAAAAAATGGCCCAAAATCGACAAAATGCAAAGGCTATAGCCCATGCAAAATGCGCAAAAATGGCCCAAAATCGACAAAATGCAAAGGCTATAGCCCATGCAAAATGGTCAAAAATGGCCCCAAATCGACAAAATGCAAAGGCTATAGCCTATGCAAAATGCGCAAAAATGGCCCAAAATCGACAAAATGCAAAGGCTATAGCCCATGCAAAATGGTCAAAAATGGCCCAAAATCGACAACATGCAAAGGCTATAGCCCATGCAAAATGGTCAAAAATGGCCCAAAATCGACGAAATACAAAGGCTATAGCCTATGCAAAATGCGCAAAAATGGCCGAAAATCGACAAAATGCAAAGGCTATAGCCCATGCAAAATTCGTAAAAATGGCCCCAAATCGACAAAATGCAAAGGCTATAGCCCATGCAAAATGGTCAAAAATGGCCCAAAATCGACAAAATGCAAAGGCTATAGCCCATGCAAAATGCGCAAAAATGGCCCAAAATCGACAAAATGGAAAGGCTATTGCCTATGCAAAATGCGCAAAAATGGCCCCAAATCGACAAAATGCAAAGGCTATAGCCCATGCAAAATGCGCAAAAATGGCCCCAAATCGACAAAATGCAAAGGCTATAGCCCATGCAAAATGGTCAAAAATGGCCCAAAATCGACAAAATGCAAAGGCTATAGCCCATGCAAAATGGTGAAAAATGGCCCAAAATCGACAAAATGCAAAGGCTATAGCCCATGCAAAATGCGCAAAAATGGCCCCAAATCGACAAAATGCAAAGGCTATAGCCCATGCAAAATGGTCAAAAATGGCCCCAAATCGACAAAATGCAAAGGCTATAGCCCATGCAAAATTCGTAAAAATGGCCCCAAATCGACAAAATGCAAAGGCTATAGCCCATGCAAAATGGTCAAAAATGGCCCAAAATCGACAAAATGCAAAGGCTATAGCCCATGCAAAATGGTCAAAAATGGCCCAAAGTCGACGAAATACAAAGGCTATAGCCTATGCAAAATGCGCAAAAATGGCCGAAAATCGACAAAATGCAAAGGCTATAGCCCATGCAAAATTCGTAAAAATGGCCCCAAATCGACAAAATGCAAAGGCTATAGCCCATGCAAAATGGTCAAAAATGGCCCAAAATCGACAAAATGGAAAGGCTATAGCCCATGCAAAATGCGCAAAAATGGCCCAAAATCGACAAAATGGAAAGGCTATTGCCTATGCAAAATGCGCAAAAATGGCCCCAAATCGACAAAATGCAAAGGCTATAGCCCATGCAAAATGGTAAAAAATGGCCCAAAATCGACAAAATGCAAAGGCTATAGCCCATGCAAAATGGTCAAAAATGGCCCAAAATCGACAAAATGCAAAGGCTATAGCCCATGCAAAATGCGCAAAAATGGCCCCAAATCGACAAAATGCAAAGGCTATAGCCCATGCAAAATGCGTAAAAATGGCTAAAATTCCACAAATTGGAAAGGCTATAGCCCATGCAAAATGGTCAAAAATGGCCCAAAATCGACAAAATGCAAGGGCTATAGCCCATGCAAAATGGTGAAAAATGGCCCAAAATCGACAAAATGCAAAGGCTATAGCCCATGCAAAATGGTCAAAAATGGCCCAAAATCGACAAAGTGCAAAGGCTATAGCCTATGCAAAATGCGCAAAAATGGCCGAAAATCGACAAAATGCAAAGGCTATAGCCCATGCAAAATGCGCAAAAATGGCTAAAATCGACAAAATGAAAAGGCTATAGCCCATGCAAAATGCGCAAAAATGGCCAAAATTCCACAAATTGGAAAGGCTATAGCCCATGCAAAATGGTCAAAAATGGCCCAAAATCGACAAAATGCAAAGGCTATAGCCTATGCAAAATGCGCAAAAATGGCCGAAAATCGACAAAATGCAAAGGCTATAGCCCATGCAAAATGCGCAAAAATGGCCAAAATTCCACAAATTGGAAAGGCTATAGCCCATGCAAAATGGTCAAAAATGGCCCAAAATCGACAAAATGCAAAGGCTATAGCCCATGCAAAATGGTCAAAAATGGCCCCAAATCGACAAAATGCAAAGGCTATAGCCCATGCAAAATGGTCAAAAATGGCCCAAAATCGACAAAATGCAAAGGCTATAACCCATGCAAAATGGTCAAAAATGGCCCAAAATCGACAAAATGCAAAGGCTATAGCCCATGCAAAATTCGTAAAAATGGCCCCAAATCGACAAAATGCAAAGGCTATAGCCCATGCAAAATGGTCAAAAATGGCCCAAAATCAACAAAATGCAAAGGCTATAGCCCATGCAAAATGCGAAAAAATGGCCCAAAATCGACAAAATGCAAAGGCTATAGCCCATGCAAAATGGTCAA
>JALIZF010001242.1:0-198205 GCA_029948255.1 Telmatactis stephensoni | reverse complement strand
TTGCTTATACCTTGAATAACAATTCTATCTTTACTAATTAAATTATGTTTTGTTGGTTCAGTGGTTTTATCCTCGATGTTATTTTTCTGTCCTCCATCATGACATGAAGTTTCTTCTTTATCGCAGCTATCTTTACAATAAAAGTTTTAATCTTTTCCATGCTTGTATCACTCTCTTGTGAGACCAAGCTTGATGCAGTATCTGTTGTAACAATTGTTTTCTTGCTGTCCATAGCCTCATCCACATAATAATCACTTGTACCAGAACTGGTGTCTAATGTAAAACATGACTGATTCCTGACTTTGTCTCGCTGATCACATATCTCAGATACACACTTAGGATCACTTAGGCCATTATTTGAGATATCCTTTAAAGCAGTCTTTTTACGGATGATATCTGCATTCAAGTCCTTATTTTGACTATTCACTTCATGTTCACATGTTATACAATTGTTGTCTGTCTCTATGGCAGAAGAATTAAGTGATTCTTTCTCACCATTCTCATTCTTATTATCAGTTTGTTCATGTTTTCGCTTTTGTAAAGCCCCTGGAACATAGAACTGCTGATCAGGTCTTCTATGGTTTCTCCAGCCTCTACCTCTAGCAGACCTACATCTTGTATCCTGACTTCTTGTTTCATTACTTGATAATGGCAGATCTTTCCTGCAATAAATAGTTGATTAAAGGAAATAATATATATTCAGTGATATTCAAACTTTATGCAATGAATGACATGGGATGAATTTTGCAACCTTGTGTCCATACGAGGAGCCCATAACTGGGAGTGTCCATGACGTATTAAGTTTTGTAATGGCATTTTCACAATTAGAACAGCTTTCCCAGCAGCAAAATTCAGCTCTCCTTAGGGGCTGATGCAAATTCTTCAGATGTTCACATGAAAATATGGATTTCTTCAGGGGCTTTCAAAAATTCGTGTCCTCAACAAGGGGGTATGGGCTATTAAATGGAATAGCCCATTGACATCAACTGTCATCGATTACCAATTTCATCAACTAGATACCCCGAGAAAAGACATCTGCAATATAAAAATTACAATATTAAAAGCTAAGAAGACCTGTTTTTGCAGTGATCCATCCAAATAATTGTCCTTCTCTGCTCTCCCGAGCCAATAGATACACTTGTCAAGGGGCTAAAGTACTGTGTTAACCAAGAAATGAGAAGATATCTGTACCGCGGATTTAATGGTGGCAGAACTAGAACTTTACTGGAATCACTAGAACTTAGAAAGCTCTCACATTCGTTTGCCAGATTTTCGAGGAAAATATTTTCCCTTATTGAAAGAAGTCCTGCCAGTTTGTATATCTGAAAATTGAAGTCGATAGAAAGGTTGAAGTAGTGATTTAAGTAGGATACAAAATATTTTTGAATTGTATTACACTCAGGCATTTATATATTTTTAAAAAACTTATCCAGTTCTGTACCTTTTGACACTGACTATAACCACTTCTTCCCACTGATGGCGGCCATTTTGATTTGGCTTAATACTTGATGTCACTGGCACACAGTGTATTGTACAAATTGTGAAAGGTGGGAAGGGAGGGAGGAATCTTCTGGAGTACTTCCTGTACAACTGCAGACACTGCAGATTATGTTTTCACAGTCTACAGTTAGTACTTTGCAATTTCAAACACAAATTGATCAAAAAAGACAAAAAACATTTTTATTATAAATTCTTCCGTACATTTTCCTACAAAATTCAATTGGCCATATTATGGAACAGGAACACATGGAATATTCATTTCCAATCCCTTATTTCAGCAAATTAAAATTTAATAATTGCTTCTTGTACCTCTATAAGAGTGATCACACTTAACCTGTGAAAAAGTACAAAATCTAAAAAGTACTAAATAGCAAAAAAAAATTGTTTTCCATTGTTTAACATTATTACACGTATTTAGTCGGGTGCATGCAATCACTCTATAATAAAACAAGGAGTCTTTTCATTTTACTGTGGAAAATTAACACTGACTCTGCAGTGATTTATGATGTTATTCTGTGTATTTCTCAGTTACAGAATACTGTCAATCAAATGCACCCTTTAAGATTTTCCCAGTGTGATTCTCAAAACTTAACTAAAACTTGGACCACTTCTTCCTTCTTTCCATTCTATTTAGTTTAGAATTTAAAATTATATGGATTGAATACCTTGGGTCTTCTGTTCTATAAGCCCCGTGTAACTGGGTCAAGAGGTTCTATTTTGCCTTTCCCCTCCCCTACAGAGGGCTTGTGAATTCTACACTGCCAGGGGGAGGTAAGATTAGCTTTTTACATATGCCCATAGCTAGGACCTCAAGAGGGAGGATTCATTTTCTACATTCTCAGCCTTTGAATCATTGAAATGTATCTTTTAGGTCAATAATTTTTTTCAGAATTTGAAGGTTGAGAAAAGGACTTTTTCCTTCAAACTATTTATACCACCCACGGCAATGGATTTGTGATTGTTACAAGCCATATACCTAAAACTACAGGCAGGAGGGGATGAGAGGGGGTGGAAGTTCAAAGGCAACCAAATACCTTGAAAACTAAAAAAATCACAAACTACACTGAAGCTGTGAATATCCTTTAATATAAATATCTTTACCAGAATTAATACATCACTCTCAGAATAAAAGGCAGATACAAGTGATATATAGATATGCCAAAGCTTCCTAACAGCCTAACAGATGACTTGTCTATGTGAGTGGCTTTTAAACTTTCTTTTGTTCATATTAAAAACAAGGTATAAACACAAGGAAGGACATACTTTTAACCTTTGAGGTATACCTTGGCTGTTTACAGGTTATACAGATATTTTGCATGAATGTAAAAGTACTGGTATACAAAAGAGTACAGTATATTCCAATGCCTACAATTTCTAATCTAATAAATGGCCAGGAACAAAACTCAGAGAACTGTATTTGGTAGCCTATAGCCATATTCCTAGTCAAGACTTGTTTGACACAGTACATAATAATTGTACTTCCTTGAATTATCACCTTGGGTGATTATTTTTCAGATCTCAAAATAAAAGGAGAGATTGTTCAAGCAGAGTAATTAATTCTTATTTTTTAAAAGGGGGTGATAAATAGAGCAGGACAATCATTCAAGCAGGGGTGATTATTCAAGGAAATACACTATGCAAATGGTTGTAAGTGCCTGTGTTCTGTTATTGGTTGAACCATTAACAGATGACCCAAATTTGAGACAATCTTTAAAGCTTGTGAAGGATGACAGTACTCTAAAAGAACACTGACTGGAGTTGTACATCATAAATCAAAGTTCTTTCTGACAACAAAAAATCTGGAGCAGTTGGTTGATTTAATTAGGATACTTGTACAAAAAATGACTTTTCATGATGTTCCCAACATGACAGCAAAAGGAACTATTTTTCACCCAACAACTGCCATGCTCGTCCAACAATGCTTATGTCTGGTACTGTAGTGAAAAATTATTGTTACACTAAAAAGTGTTTCATTTGCAAGCTTCCTGCTAATAAACTGTTTAACATATTTTTACCTCTGTTTCTCATAATAAGTAGTAAGGTATGTACAGTTTTGAAGTGTTTGAGGTTGATCAGAACAAAAAAAGTGGTAAGAGATGGAAGCAGAGCAGTGCCTCATAACACTTCTTAAGTGTTCTGATAGCACTCAAAAACTGCACCTACCACAGCGGGCAAGTTTTCTATTTGTTTTTAAAGATATAATCTCAAGATAAGTTTACTTATTCCTTCATTATAAAAGAAGCTTCAAATGTGTAATAATTATGCTATCAGCTTTCAAAGAGCAGATTCCATGTACTTTCTTTGGCAGAAAATACATTGTGTGGTTCCAGAAAATATCCATACCCCCACCACGGAGGGGGTAATTTGTAAATGCCACCCCCCCCCCCCCCTATCATCCAGACTTCCATTTTTCTTCCATACAAACTCTGTAATAATTTTGTTCTTTCTCTGACCCCCCTCCCCTCCAGAATTTCAAAATCCTTCCGTGGTGGAGGTATGGATATTTTCTGGAACTACATATTGTCATACTCATTTTATAATACCAAGGAAAAGATGTTTGCATGTTATCCACACTAAAATAAACAACACTTTCCAATATCATCTTTAAAGACTGTACTGTTATATACTATTAAATAAGTAACTCTACAGACATTGCTGTTTTGTTGTTCCACATGTACAAGCTTACAGATGGTTTAAATATACATGGCTTGATGGGTCTGCAAATGCCTTTATACACAACAGCAAAGCCTTTTTATACAATGCCAGTGAATAACTGTTCTACATCTGCAAAAATAAACAGGATAAGAAGTTTGTATTAAAAACCAATGAGTAAAATATTGTAAATAATATTACAACATACATCAGTTTACACTGACATATTCCTGAACCATGATTCATTAAAATGGAAGCAGAGACTAGCAAGTAAATGAGTATGGATTACAGTGGTGAATCGTAAAATTATGCAAAAGATACATAATACAACAGTCAAAAGCCCTCATAATGCCCACCTTGGTGACAGATTAAGTGGCTGTTGTCATGATACAAACAGATTTAAATGGTAAGGATACAGGACACTTCCAAAGTCAAATTTTCACAAAACCCTTTTTTTTCAAAAAAAATAATTAAAAGCAATCATGCCTCATCTATGGAAATTTTCTTCCATGGTACAAAATAATTTATTTCCTAGAGATAAATGAAAATTTGGGTTGTTTTAAGTCAAACACATTATGTGTTTAATCCCATTATTTTCCAGTAGTATTGTTTGACTTGTGATGTTTTTGAGGTTTGTAGCAGTACATCTTATTGTTTCTGTGACCAACCCTTGAAAGTATCCTGCATTCCTTAAAAATATATGGATCCAATCAATGATGGGATACAAAACTGCTGGCTATTAAAAGTAACCTTTGTACTAAGTTGGCCATCATATACTGGCCAGCTTATTAAATAAATAACTCTTCAATTTGTGTGGAGAGAGAAAAGATGGGAGGGGGAGGGGTGAGGGGAAACAAAAAGGGGAAGAAATGGGAAGGGGATAAAGAAAAGAGTGCAAAAATTTACAAAAGATAGATTACCTTATTTGATTTATTCTGATGACTGTTCACTCCCTTGTGTAGCATTTTTTTCTGATTCAGGTTTGTCTGTTTCTAATGTGCTGATCTGGGCACCTCGAATAATGAGATTGCCTTTGGTTACAAATCTCCCACCGTTACTCCTTTTTCTTCGACATGCATGCTGATGTCTTGACTCATGGAGATATTTCTGCAATAAATATAGGACACAATTCAGTTGATGGCCAAAATCTTAAAATGTATCAACTATTCCTTTGTCAGAATACTTTATAAAAATATGGAAAGATTGAATATCATCTAGCTTTATAGAGAATTTGAAATACATGTATGAACTATGAACTTTTTTATCTTTAATATACTTTATGTACAAAGATTTGATATAAATTCTCTGGCAAACAATATTTTGTACTATCCATTATCATCTGATAAGAGAGTAGACAAGAACATCTGCAAATGTATCAAATTATTGTAATAACATGTATTCTACCACATACATGAATGATATTGAAATTGAATAGGACAATCCCCAAAACTTTCATCTTTTTTGTACATTTTTTATTGGCTAACATTCATCTGTCATTTCATTGAATTCATGAAAATAATACATTATACTTAGAATCAAGAAGGCACTTTACAAATGAAAAAATGTCAATTCCCAACTTGGGATTTCCCTGGGTCTAAACTGGGAATCTGTTCTATTTTACTTGGGAAATCTGTAATTACCCAAACTTGTAAAAATAAGACAGATTCCCAGGGATTCCCTGAATAGACCCAGGTAAACCCCATGTTTGACCCAAGCTGGGAATTGAGATTTTTTCCCCTGTTTTATCTAACACACTAATAATGTGTTCACTACAAAGCTTGAATATAAATCAAATGAACACATTCCAGCAAATATTAACATTTTCCATATCATTTAGTGTGATATTTTTGAATACAAAATTCCCAAAGCAAAGGTTATGAAAATTTTATGAATACCAAATACAACAGATGCTGATGTTGATTCATATCAGGAGAGAAGTAGTTCAGTTCAGGGTTCGAACGCCCAGAAAATTCAATAAATCCAGGAATTTCAAGGAGGATTTTCAGATTATTTCCAGGAGTTTTTCACTAGTTCACTCAAGCAAAATACATTTGCATAACACTTTTTACTGGCTGAGCTTAGGAATCTAAATGGCGCTTTTACCGGAACATATATGCACAGTAAATGTACACTTATTCATTTCTGTTTTCCAAGGAAGACTTTCCAGGAAGAAAAAAAATCTAGGAATTTCCAAGATTTCCAGGAGGCGTACGGACCCTGTCAGTTGCTCAAAATGGGGGTTAACACTAATCCAGGGTTAAATCTAAACAAAAGAGTTGATTTTAACCCTGGGTTAGTACCAACAATGAGATGGGTTGCCCCCAATATAGCTATTTTTAAACCAACAACCATTTGCCTGTACTGAAAATATCTAAATATTTTCCACATATTCACTTCCAGTGCAAGCTGAATTTGTTGGAGTAATATTTTAAAAAAAGCTCAAACTTTGGGCATCATGTCAAATTAGCCTGCTGAAGGTCTTTATAAGGACACAAGCAGAGTCCCAATCTGCTTATGCCCCAGCTAGTTCCTGTTCATATAAATCCATGATTATTATATTATGATTATTATAAATCCATGATTATAAATCCATGAAAACATGATTATTCACCTTTCTAACTTTGGGAATCTTTCCTTCAGCTTCAAGTTTGGCTCGAGCTTGTCGGCGTTTGATTATTCTGTGGTATTGTTTTGCATTGACATAAAGGGGTTCATCTAGGGTTTCCATAGCAACTGGAAGTCTCTGAGCACTGATTGGCTGTCCACTCATCTACATAATAATAAGAAAAATAATCTAAAATCATTGTTATGATGTATATCTGTTAATTCCAATATTGAATTTATTTCAACAATAATTTTCCAAAATAAAAAATATTTCTTATGTGGACTGTGCAAGACTGTGTATAATTGGCAATCTATCCTACAAGGTGGGTTGTCTATTACTTATGTCAAGTGTTGTCTCCTCTATTTACAACAATAGTTATCATTAAGAATTAATCATTTTCTAACCACACAACTGGGAATTTTATTAAAAAAGGCTGGGTCTGTAAATAAAGTACAAATGCTTTTTCGCCAAAAGGTGTAAACGTTTTTAGAATTTGATGAGACTGTGAAGCAAAGATACAGAGATCATTAAGAATTCATTAGAAAATAACACGAAATATTTCTGGAGTTTTTTTTTACAGACAAAAATAATGGAATGGAATAATGCGTTTATACATCTGCATAAGAACGAGAAGAAATAATGCACGCAGTTTTATATGTACTGTAATCGCAAACTTTTATTTCGTGTTTTTGATATCTTTTATCTGATGGTATCAAGCAAATACAATATTGTGGGGAAACAATAACAAATCTAACGGTAACAAGAAATTTATAGTGCTTGATCGACGAAAAAGGTTCTCTCGGCAAAATACTATATTCATAAGACACTTTTACGCCTTCTCGTGTGCGATTATTTATATAAACTTTGAGATTTAAAGAGAAAAAATGAAATATCTTAGCGGATGTAAGCCAATTTGGGATCAAATTCGGTGGGAAATACACCCAACGCCTTGAACATTTATCGGAACAGCGAACAGCAGCTGGCTTGCCTCGCGTCACCCGGTGTCACAAAGGAATTGATCGTGAAACCTACAAGGCAGTCAAAATTCCATGTTTATTTCCCAAAAACTCTCACAATAAAAGAGAAATTCCCTCCAAAACTTCAAACAAAACGCATGATTGGTATAGAGACTTTGAATGTGTTCTTTTTCACCTGTTATAGATGTATTGGCCATTGATTGGCAAACGAAGTTACCCATCGTTACACAGGTCTTCGTTATGACCAATAGCGAACAAGACACAGCACCTTGGCTCCATTGGACGAATTTTTAAATCTTCCAACCCGTCTGACAGATAGAATTTCCGGCCAATTGCTCGTTTTGAATGAACCAAAACAAGTTTGAAAACTCTTCCTTGAATGTTAGAGCACCGTAGGGTGACAGTTAAGAATCTATTTGGTAGATTTTTAGTGGACATCCAAAGGACGCTGAAAGCTTTCGAGTTCACGGCGTTCTGAAGTTTCAACTTGATTCTCGTCTCGCTCTTGACCGTAAACAAGATGAATTGACACACAAAAAGTAAAATAAACTCTCCTATCTTAAATGTTTTGTATAGCTTACCATAATTTGGTTATTTCCATTAGATGCCGGCACAGTAATGGCTGGAGCCGTGTTGTATTCGACCGAATTCGCCGTCATGAAGGGTCTTTCCGTATTTGCGTACATTTGTAAAGCGTGTGGTTGGGACGGATCGACAATGAACAGTCCTTTGGTCTGATCAGGTTGTATTAGGTTTACGGCATTATGTGTAGAAGGTACTGCATGAGTTACTGCTACATTATTTTGAGTAGCATAGGTGCTCAACTGGGGCGAAGTTGGAGCTGCTTCCATCGCCATTTTGATCTTCTAGCTTTGAAACTAATGAATATTTGATTGAAAATAGAGAGAGACTGAGTACTAGTGACGCATTTTATCTGGGCGGGGTGGCTCGTGATAATTCTTTCTCTCATCGATATCTGTCCCATTTTGATTCGTTTTGACTTTTTTTATACTGATGATATCCCAAATTCATAACTGTATAGAAGTGTCTTGCCACCACTCATATTTGAGTTTTAATTTTCAACGTTTTTGGTGAAAATAAACGCCACTAAAAATACGGTTTGTAACGAGCAATCTATTCTGATATGACTTGTCTTCCCGACTCCTAGCGATCCCAAGAAACAGAATTAGACTGATTTCTAAAATCGACTGGAAATGAATTGTCTTCTAAAGAAGACCTTCCTCGAGTATACCGAATTATTAGATTTTAGCACTTTATTTTTGTAGGAGTTTGATTTTGTACGTGGATATCAGACGATTTTTAAGTTTTCTTTTTTGGCAAACTGACAATCTTTTTGATACGGAAAAAGACTGACTTTCTTGCTTGGGTTTAATTTTTGCGCTTTTCCGACTTCAACCATATGAATTAAAACTTTTTCATGAATAGAAGCGGAATAACAGATGTTCCTCCTCCGAATTGAGTTTAAAGATCTGATCTTCCCCATTCACACCAACTAAACTAGTTTAACTAAACCAGATTAAAGTGTTTCAAATTTCTCGATTACTCTTACCGGCAGTCATCTTGACAAGACAAATTTCATACCACCTTGCCAAGATATAATCAAACAGGTTTTTGTTTGTTTGTTTGTTTGTTTGCTTGTTTGTTTGTTTGGGTGTGTGCATAGTAGATAGTTTAGTTAAACCACTTTTAAACGTGTTTAACTTGTTGGTGTGAATGAGGCATAAATATTTGGGCGTATCAACTGTAATATCATCGATTTGAACATTACAAAGTGATTTATGCACGTATAGTGGAAACACCAGCCTAAAGTTTGCTAGCCTGCCGCACACAGAAGGCACGTTGAAAAACCGCTTGAGGAAACTGCCACGCGAGGCACTTTGCTCAGACGATTTCTCGTCGCAAACGTTGCATCTTTGGCTACGCGAGGCCAAAAATAGAGCAGGTAAAAGAGCACACGGTGAGAAAAGTGACTCGCGCTGGCAGTATCCTTATATGCACAATTTCTCAACGTGTATGGCGGGCTTTACGGACACCAGGTTATTACGAACGTATGTAGTTTTTGGCCTAAAAAATGCCTACAAAATTACACGTTTAATACGGACACCCGTTTGATACGGACACCTGCTTAATACGGACATATTTGAACCCATGTAAATGAGGGCTGGCTTTCTCTATTATTGTTATCTGGGTATGTGGGATAGATGTATAACTTTAGTAAAGGACCAGGTGTCCTGTTGTTATTCACATCTACAAATAAGCAAAACGTTTTAACATTCAATGGAACATCAATGAAACAATACTCAAAACAAACAACTCTACCCCCTGCTTTGAGAACATATGAAACAATATTCCGCAAGTACACAATAGTGATTTTATCTAAGAGCGCCCCGGGCTGAATTCTATGACTGAATCCGTCACGCAACGCTTTTTAGCCAGAGATGAAACGACGTTCATATGCCGTCCTGGGCAGAAAAGACTCATGAATATGAACGTAAATATATTCTTGTTCTGGTCTAAACCCGCGAAATCATGCGAAACTCGTCATGTGACGAAGTCATCCCGGCACATCGCCTGTTTAAGGCCGATTTACACGGTACGATTGTCGCTCACGACTTGACGTATACAACACAGCTTAGAACAAAATTGTGTCGTGTGAATGCCCCTACTTCGCGAATAAAAGACGACTATTTACATGTAATGAGTACTTGAATATTAGTAGTAAGAATAAAGTGCGTGAGTACTAAATAATGGGAAAAATATAAACAATGGGTTAAGTCTATTACAGTGTTTTCACCTGTCCGTGAAAGAAAGATGACTAGAGTGATTTTCATTATTTGACCGTGAAAAAAAGACTATTTAGTTGGTAGTAGTTGATAAGAAACAAAAGAAAACAATGGCTTTAGAGTCTACTACCAACTATTAGTTTGTCTATTCCTTCATGGTCAAATGAAAACCACTATTTAGTTTGTACTAGTTGATAAACAACTGAAAAAAAAAACAACGGACTTAGGGTCTGCCAACTACTAATTTGCCTATTTTTTCACAGGCAAATGAAAATCACTCTACTAATAAATATTAAAGACGACTAGCGAGTGAACTCAGTAGTTTGGGCTGCGTCAGTTTATGAAAAACAACAAGGGATGAATGGAGATCTGTAAAGGCCGATTTACACGGTGCAACTTTTGCCCACAACGGCATACATAACATACAACACGAATTGCGTCGCGCGTGTTAATCAAGCCTAGAACTCGTCTGCAACTATTGCATGCAAAGTTGCGCGCGTGTAAATAGCTGCTAAAATATATCGTAAGCAAGTTGCATGCAACAGCTGTAGCCAAAAGTTGCACCGTGTAAATTGGCCTTAATTAATTAACACTGTAAAAAAAGGCGATAACTTTACTGACACGAACTGTCGTCGTCTTTTTTACTCCGACAAAGTGCTGAGACACGAAACGTCAGTAAGTTATTTCCTTCTTTACGGTGTCATAAGTTTCCATTCATCCCTACCAAATATTAGTTTGCCAATTTTTTTCACAGGCTTTAAATAAAACCAATCTGACAGTAATGTAAAAATACGTAAGTGCTCTTAAAACAATCTTTAATGATATTTTACAACAAAATACAGACTAATAATATTATATTACAATAATAATTTACAGATTAAATACAAGTCGAAAAGCTTTCTATCATATTATGAAATTGTTACTATTACACTAGTAATGAATGATTCTATGGAATGACTTTCTAGTTAATAAAGAATCAAAGTAGAAAGATATTCTAGTTTTAATTTCAAACTTCGTTAGACTTTGTTACGATTTGTGGAATGAACTCAAAATTTTCATCTCAATCTGTCCATTATACAGTCAAACCAATTTTTGCATTTCATTCTGTTAAGACTGGATTGTTATTCTTATTTCAAACTATTTAGAAAATATAGATATTTTATGTGCAAAGGCTTCGATTTTTGAAGCAGGAATTAATTATCATTTACCATGTCATTCAACCAAATTTTTCAAGAAATGATGCGAATTTTAAAGTTCTTTTTCAGGGAAGACATGCAGTGGTTTGACTGGGTGAAACAAAAGTAAAGTACCAAGTAGCCTAAGAAGTGTTTAAAACAAATATCTATTTATATCAAAACATTTTCACTAGCATTAACACACAGTAAAGCCAAAAGAATTAGAGGAAACAGTTTTTTTCACTGTAACTGGAATTAATCAGTCAGTCTTTACATCAATATAAAAATATTCACACTATTTAATCTACAAACTACACAATGTTTTGCACCTGGAATGATAACATTCCATTGATGCATGAAATAAAAAATCACTTTAGTTTGAAACTTTAATAATATTTTGAAAATAATTATATAATCACTTGGTGTGAATACCTGCTTCACAGCTGAGTTTATTTTCTTTGATCTCATGAGGGAACATTACAAAAAGGATGGATTATCAAAGAAATATAAATAAGTGTTAAATCATTGAATCCTGAGGAAACAAGTATTATATGTAGAGGAGAAAAGTATAGTATTCGATAGATACTAATTATACAATGGTTTTGAGTGGAATACCGTGGAATTTCCAATGAGTCACTTGTATTTTATTGTATGCTCATGAGCCTTTAGGTGAGTTTGTATATGAAGAAAATACAAGTGACAAGTAAGATATCCACGGTTTGCCACGAGAAAGCATTGTACAACTATTTTATCCCACACCATAGAAAATACAGCAATAATATTTGCTGCAATGCCTCATGGGAAGAGACAGTTGAATACCAACAAATATACCACAGCCTTCCTGCTTTCTGATTGGCTGTATTTTGTATGGTGTGGGATAAAAGGCATTATGCAATTCATTCGCATTATGACAAGACAGTATGCAAGTACGAAATCTGTAAGCTGCATATTAGTGCATTAGCATGTTGTCAACAGACCAGAAAATTCATTAAGTGTATCAACAGTTCTTTAGTATTTTATCAACCAGGAAAACTTTTAAGCATATTTCATGAAATGCACTGACTATACACAATGCTTCCTACGAAGAACAAGTTTTTGAGTTATTATCTGCATGAGTAAGAATTATATAATTATCATTTTGCAATTGATTGTAATTATGAAAGATGAACAAGTTACTTGCATTAGTATTTCATCAATAAATTTGCTATCATCGATAGTTTAAGCCAGGGCGAAATGTCTTTTTGCCATGTCCCTCTGACCAGGATTTTGATCTTTTTGAAAACAACTTTAAATCTTCACTATGTCGCTCATCAAGCATAAGAATGTAGTCTTGAGGTTCACAGTATTCCTGTCAAAAGAATATTAAAAATCAAAATATTGAAAACTTTGGCAACTGCATATGTTCGCACTACAATGCTGAAAGGAAATGCCTTGCAAGGTCAGTTCCGCACATGTGGCAACCAACCCCATTGGCGATGAGTTCAATTAGAGAAAAATCTCACTTCTTTGTGTGTCAGTCGAGAATGGTTAAGCCAGTTTTCATGAGTAATAGAAGCAGACAAGTTATCACAGCAAACAATTATATCTCACTTTTTGATTTGAGAAGAAAGCCTTGTATCCACCATCTAGAAGGTATAACTCAGGGTAGTATAAAGCAGGGTAGTCTTTACCATGAATATCTCTATCACGATTTCGCAGAAATCTGGACCTGTGAAGAATGAAATACTTCTCTTCAAAAAATAAATATTATGACTGTAAGTAAACCTGGTCTCAAAGGTTCAGCTTTCTGGAATGGAGGAAGGAAAGAAAGAAGTAAGGGAGGAAAAAGAGGGAAGGAGGAGGTAGTGATAGAATGAAGGATAGAAAGAAAGAAAGAAAGAAAGAAAGAAAGAAAGAAAGAAAGAAAGAAAGAAAGAAAGAAAGAAAGAAAGAAAGAAAGAAAGAAAGAAAGAAAGAAAGAAAGAAAGAAAGAAAGAAAGAAAGAAAAGAAGAAAGAAAGAAAGAAAGAAAGGAAGGAAGAAAAAAGGAAGAAAAAAGAAAGGAAGGAAGGAAGGAAGGAAGGGAGGAAGGAAGGAAGGAAGGAAGGAAGGAAGGAAAGGATGACATCAAATTCACCTAAAGATCTATCACCCAGCTACTTACAGGCTTTGCATATCTAGACTTTCATAAAAGAGGCAGGGAAGAAGGAAGAGCGGAGGAGTGGAAGGGAGGGTGGGAAGTAGGAAGGGAAAGAGGGAGAGGAGGAAGGTAGGGTGTACACAAGGAAGAGCTGGAGGAAGGGAGGAAGGACAACAAGAAAGAATTTAGCAGCCATGAACTACTTACATGTCTGGACCTCGTTTTGAAGAAAATTCACAGTGAAAAATGATGATGATGTTTTTGCCTTCAGAAACTTTTGTTTTTTTTAGAAATTCTTCAAATAGGTCTTCCTTTGTATAAATATTAATTGCTCCCTGTAAAATCATTTTGCATAATTATTTATATTGAGGTATGAAATATTCAATTAAAGGATTCAGTGAAAAGGGAGAAAATACATTAAAAGCTAAAAATAGGAAAATAGGAGAGCAAATTGACCGAATCGAAATATGGCAGCAAATTTGAATAACCATTATTCTGGACTGACTAGCCTCGTGTTCACGTGGAAACACAAAAGCGTTTTCACATGAATGAGAGGCTAGCTAGTCAGTATAAAACAATAGTTATTCACATTTGCCACCATATTTTGATTTGGCACGTATAATAAGAAATAATTGTATTTATTCTTTACAAACCTTAATGTGTCCACCTTTATATTCAAATGGATATCGGCAGTCTATTATGTAAGCTTCAATACTATCATTAAACTCTCCATTTATAACTCTTGACACCTAAGATATAAGTAACACCATAATAATATTATCACGTAATGGCTGTCGACTGTACAAGATTTTGATTGAGAACTCTGTGGTAATGATCCATCTAAAATCAATTTTAAAATCTAGATTTCAAATATATTTATTAAAAGCTTAGGATCCATTTCTAATTGAAGGGGTGGCTATAAAGATGACTAAAGTGAATTTTTCATGTAAGGTACAGTGTTGATATATTGGCACAGAAATCCACTGATGTCACTTTGACCCATAAATCTTCCTGACCACTTATACCATTTTTGAACTTTAAGTCTTGAAAAAAAACATTCACTTAAGCCATAAATTTTCAAAGGTCACTTCTTCAATTCTTTCTAATCAAAATTCCTGTATAGGGAATTAACCAAATTTTATGTTTAAAAGGTAAAGGTAAAGTACTATAATAATATTTAACGTCAGAAGTTCCTTCAGCTAGAAGCAAAGCTATAAGCTGGTCTCCCAGGAAGCCGACAGTGTGCTCATTCTACCCCCCTCTCTCCATCAGTGTTCCATTTTATAGGTATTTAAAGCTACTTCAAGCTACACAGAAATGAAAGAAGTCGAAACAAGGATGTGAGGTCACTGAGGATCGAACTTGGGACATCTTGCACCAAAAGCCACGCACTAACCAACTGTGCCATCCTTGTTTCCCCTGACAATTATTAACTCTATGTACCTTAACCAATAAATAGTACTTACAGTCTCTGGAGTGATGCTAGCAAGATCTTGATGCTGTCCTTTGATAGTTGGAAGGGTATATGGCTGTAAAAGGACAGCATGGGTTAGTGTAAAATAATCCAAGAGCATTGTTGTTGTTGTTGTTTGTTTTGTTTGTTGCTTATGTTTTGGGGATTTCAAGATAACAGGGTTTTCAAGATCAGCCCTGTCAAAATGTTTTGTAGTAGATTGTAGAATAATTTTACCTCACAATTTGAATTTATACAGTGTACACCTTATATTTCTGTTTTATGGAAATCTAGCGCAAAGTAGGTGGCTAATGTTCCATTGTCGGAAGCAAAATTACAGGATACTGACACATTTTAACAGGGCTGTGAGATACCCAAATGTCCCACTGCATGTCTATAACTCGAGGCATAAAACCACTAAAAATTCTAATAGAGATTACCCTACTAAAATCTCCAACCATATTCTTGCTTGCACCTAAAATCAACCAAATCAATACAGAATCAGAAGGTAATAGTATAAACAGCAAAACAAACACTTTATAAGGCTAATTCAGTGCATTACATACCATGTCCAAGAAATGAAAAGTCTGGTCGGTTTTCAAATACTTCAGAATTTGAACGTTTAAGTGGACTGTGATGTTTGAATAAAACTCTGTTATTCTGTCAAAATACAAAACAAGATACCTGTTTTAGACGTACGCCTTGAAAAATACCTTAACAGTATGAAAACACATTATATAACATTCTATTCTCAGCCAAGTCTTACTAGTAATGGTGAAGGGAACACGGTGTTACTCTCTACCATTGACATGCATCGCTGCCTGAAGAGCAAAAATAGTCAATTAATAAACCTTGTAGCATTAATGCTTGTAAGCACACTGATCAAAGCATTTCAAATATTACATCCATAAAAATATCAACCTTAGTCTTTTCTTTTCCATTGGATGAGGGTCTCTTGGAGGATTAGGTCTCTGTAAAATGACAAAAGAACATTGATTGCTGCTTTGTTAAAAGACCTTACCCACCCGTATAACTGTATAATAGAAAATGATCACCACTGACAATCCAGTAACACAGATACGTAAAAACCCTGCCTATTAGGGCCACCCACTTAATATAGCTACCCCCATTATAAGAGTGGGGTTTCCCTGGCTTTAAACTGGGAATCTGTTCTATTTTACTTGGGAAATCTGTAATACCCAAACTTGTAAAAATAGAACAGATTCCCAGGAATTCTCTGGTTAGACCCAGGGAAGCCCCATGTTGGACCAAAGCTGGGAATTTACATTTTTTTCCTGTGAACACTTCTCGTAAGCAGGCACCAATTCCCGTCCCCCAGAGTGCATCTCCTTATGGGAATTTCAACTGTATCTCAGTTCTGTTAATTTGTAATCATTTAAATTCACTGCACAACTTAATGAGATGTGGAATCTTGCCTTACCTTAAGGGCAAAGGACTTTGACCTAGGTCTAACAAAATGGTCATCCCCTGCAGAACGATGATGTACTCCATCACTTGATGAGTTAAATAGTTCTCTTGGACGTACGTTTGAGCTTAACTGCTGCTACAATTTACAGAATACTACCATTAATTTTAGAAGTGGTTCATAATATTAAAAGATATTTGAGGGAAAACAAAAACAGAGAAAGAAGCCCAGGTACTCAGCCATCAGAATGACTGATAGGTGTAAATGAAGATTATCATATAAATTATAGTGATCATGGTTCCCCAAAAAGGCAATGCAGCTAAGACAAACCCCCAAAGGCCATCTGCCTATAAAGCAACCAACTAAAAGACTTGTAGTTTTTCCTAATATAGTGAACATACAGTAGTTTAGAAGCTGATTATAAGTAGGCAGCAATGCTGCAGTCAAAACAAAGGAGGAAAGAAAGAAAGAAAGAAAGAACTTAGAAAGAAGATGAAATTTGCTAAAAAAAAGCATCCTCCCAAAAAGTCACACCCTGAAAAAATTCAAAAACTTTCATGCGTGTACCCCAAAAAGAGCTTTGCACCTAACCCCATCACTCTCAATGTGACTCTTATGCTTCAGTTCTCCCCTTTAGAGAAAAAATAAATGCAAGAATGACTACTTCATTCTTACTAGATGACTGTAATTTAAATAAAGTAGTTCAGGTTAGTCCTCACACCTTTGGAGTATCAGTTTTTTCTGGTAAAACATTTTTAGAATCAGTCTGTTCTGGAGATTTCTATAAAAGACAAATGAGAAGAACTTTTAGAAGTGTCATCAAAATGTATTTTATTTCTGACTCACTACAACACCCTTACTGCGACAGGGGCTACAGAGGAAAGTCTCAATTATGGGAGGGACTAATTCATTGCAGAATTTACTGCTTAATTACAGCTTGGAAATATTTAGTACATATTGCTTTTGACAAATAATTGTTTGAGAAAGCAGAGCCCAGACCCTGTGCAAGAAAATTTATTTGTTTATTTACTGCAAAAACCCTTGTATCTTGACCAACAATTTCAAACACTTTCAGTTGAATTTTGGGCTTTTTTGATCAATCTGCCAGTCATGTGAAGGGGGCAGAGCTTATGCAAATGCTCTCGCTACAACCTTGATCCACATTTGCCATCATCCTAGAGGTCCCTTGAGAGTATTTTCATAAGCTCTGCCCCCTTCACATGATTGGCAGTTCAGAAAAATCCAAAATCCAACTGAAAATTTCAATTTGTTGTCGGTTGCGATGGAAGGGTTTTTGCAGTAAAGTTTTCCAAGAGTCAAAAACAAAAAGGGCAAAAGGTTTCTGATGATAATAATAATAAAATAATAATAAATAATTAGCTCATCACCCTTCCTTGCAGCCAAGTGCTGAATTACGAAGGGCGCAGCTCAATGTCATCAAGTCGAAGGAATACAAGGGCGCTTTCATTACGAGGCAGTTGCACATTTACATACAAATTTACATACACATACACGTAGCAGCGGCCACCATACAACCCATTATGTTCGTTACTAGTTGGTTTTTGCTGAGGGAGGAAAAACCAGAGAACCCGAAGAAAAACTCCTTGAAGGAAGGGAGAGAACGAACAAGAAACTCAAACCACGTGATGCCCCATCCGGAAATCAAACTCAGGACCACAGAGGTGACAGACCGGCATTCTCACCACTCGGCCACCCTTGCTTCCCAAAATGAATGAAAATAATCACCTACCCTTGACACTAATGGAGCACTTAAAAGACCTGCCATTCCTGATGGTATACCACTGTTATCATCCTACAATTTAATAGATAAATGAATGGTTGGATGCGTAGGTAGATGGATGAATGGTTGGATAATACAGATTTTCAAAATCATCTCCAGGGATAAGTGCACAAGTTTTAACTTTATTTATTATCTTGTAATCGTGTTATAAATAAACAGTCGTTGTTATTTGTTGTAAAAGTGAGGGGGTAGCCTAATTTGAATATGCCTGAATGTATAATGTTACAGTGTGACTATTCCAACAATACCACCCAAATCAAATTTTCAGATAAATTTTCAAGGTTCATTTTTGACACTCAACGACAGATTTGTTGCGAATTTCTACAGCATACGATGCTTCTTGCTCGATTTCAATATAATTCGTACACAAATAAAGCAAATTATATGCATTTTAAACAAAATCTTAAACATCTGTAAAGATTCTATTGTTTTTTATATACTTGATTGTGATTGGATAATTTACGTGAAAATTTGCACTGTAAATGAAGGGTCAGATAATAATCCAGTACTGAGATATGCTTCACCTGCAAACACACAAAGGATCTTTAGAAATAGGCTATATATATGTGCATAAAGCTCATAAAACTTTGTTACAAATGACTGAGCTTTATGCATATACAGGTAAGCCTCATCTTGGTTCCCTTGTATGCATCAAGTGTTCAGTATATATCGGAAGTCAACTATTCATATTACCTTGTCTTCATGTGCATGTACTAAATCATTAATAAAACCATCATCACCAATATCATCATCATCAAAATCAACATCACAAATTGCACTGTCTTGGCTGTCCGATAACTTAGATGGTGAAGATGAGTTCCAGTCAATTGGTGCTACAGTCTAAATAAATATAAAATTAATGAATTAATGAGTAAAAACATATATATATCAGTCAATCAATTAATCAATGGGATGAATGAATGAACGGATGCATGGATTAATTAATTAACAGGAGTCTTGACAGAATTTCTAGCAGATAGTACAGAGGTGAGCCAATGGCCAAAGACACAATTTGAAACCAGAACAGGCAGCTGTTGTCATCTTCACTGTCAGCATTTTTTCTGCCATTTAATATGGCTAATATATATAACTGAAATTTAGGCAAAGTTAAACTCTAGATAGATGATTGAATGCTTACATTGCACTCGTGGTGGCCGTTCTGCATTGTGCAGGCCCTGTGGGTATGTAATTTGCTAACAAGGTGATCCCTGTTTTTTTTTTTTTTGCTTGTTCATCCATCTGCAGTGGTTAGTAGTTCATCACTTCAACCCATCATTGTGTAGGTCCCACACATGAGTCAATCTCTACAGATCTGGCAATCCTCATTGTTTGCTAACTCCAAAACTAATTTTTTGCCATCATTGTTGCCCTCCCCTTCCAACCCTTGATGATCTATGGGTGAGTGTGTCAATCTCCACCAACCAGACTGTCAGTGTGCCAGGTATTGGACCATGTTTGGTTACCCTGATTACTGCCTTGCTGCCGGGGACGACGTGTCCCTTGTAGCAGCATTTAGGCACCTTACCCAACCTTACCACCATTGATGAGTTTAACCAGCTCCCTTAAGGTAAATCAAAATAAAAAATTACATTTTGTTCAAACTTACCTCTGATAATGGATCAGAGAAAGATCTTTGGGGTAAAGGTCTTCCAGTCCTGCTTGGTACAGAAAATCTACGCACAAAAGATGGAACTCTTGGCCTTTGAAAAATGAATTCCTCTTTCATTTTTGAATCTTCAGGTAATGCTGCACCATTTGGAACATTCTCTTTATTATAACTGTCTTCATCCCCTGTTCCTACCTAGAAGATCAGTAGATGCACACATTATCAATCTTTATAAAATAGTAGGTATATTACGCACTCTCTGATTGGTTGAGAACTGTGTGTTATTACAGTACACATGCACAGATGATGTCAAAGAATCTAATGGTTCTGATTGGTTGAATGATTTTGAAAATTATTATATAAAAGACAGATTCATTTCCTTGCATGTGTTCTCTAATACACATAGATTCACAGAAGTCAGAATGTGGTGAGATACAACAGTCACACTGCATATTTACTGCATACTTTTACTACGCTTTGACATTATCTGTGCATACTCTATTAGAGTACAAATGCATGGAAAAATGGAATCTATTTGTTATGTATTTTTTAGAACTCACAGGAGAGGAATTCCACCTCTTGAATAATGGTTTACTGAAACACAAATGAGAATACTATTATTGGATACAATTCTTTGGATACAACTTTCATGGTTCCCACTAACTCAGTAAAATATAATTCCCTGACCCTAACTACTAAATGACCAAAATCCATTTTTTTACTGACGAACATAACTTTAGACCAATGTCTACTGTATAAGCTTCTAAAAGAGCCGTTTTTGATTGACCTTCCAAACCCAAAATTCCCTGATTTTTTACCGACTTTTGTGACTTTTTACAATTTTGCTGACATTATAAAAACCCTGAACTTGAAGTTTTTTAAGTTCCCTCTAGGTCATGCAGTTTGAGAACCCTTTCCATCCTGGCAGCTCAGAATGATTTAGAAAGTTTTATTGAGCAGCAGATCCTTCAGTCTTTTTGAACAAGTTCAGACATATCTTGCCATGTGGCTTGAACAAACAAGTTCACTTGCCTCAAAATTTAGAGTTTATGTTTATGTTTATTAAGCTTCGCCTTAGTAAAAAATAAGGCAGGGACACCACAACAGTGTAACCAATTACTGTGTTGAAGACATCCCTCCCCTCCCCCTTCTCCATATATCCAAGTCATTGATAAAAGTTTGTGATTTTAATTTATAACTGATTCTCTTAAGAGAGAATACCATTTTATGCATAAAATTCTACAAGGCGTTTTACAGCTTAGCGTGTCTGCATTCATCATCGTTACGTCTACTATGAAGTGCCATTATACAATAGCTTTAATATTTAAATATAAAAAAACGTGTTAACGACACATGTACGCACACATGGAATACTCTCCACCTGCCACTTGCTTTTATGAAAAGTATCATACATATTAGGCAATATAGTAATTTAAATTCACCTCAGGTGGAATTCTTTTCTCCGTTCGCCTGGGTTCGATGATGATCTAAAAAAGTAGCACATATTAAGTGAGGATAAAATCTGCGGTTGCATATTTCCATGAAAGAAACTTGTGCCTTCCAGCATTATATCGAATTCCTTCTGCATCACCAATATTTATAATTTACGACAGCTTGCTTTTAGCGGTTATCGAAATAGTGCGAAAGATAATTTGATGATAGAGACTTATATTCAATTCAAAACCTAATTCGGTAATAGCAAAAAGCAATATTTCAATCTTAAAAATGTCGAGCTCATTTGTTTCACTTTCAGTTTTAGAATAGAAATCGACAAGGTCAAGGTGTCAGAACACCAAGGAAGAGAGCGACTGCTTTGATCCTGTTTGACGTTCAAACCTTACCTCAAAACCTCTAGAGTTGGAGAATCGCAAGCAGGTCCAACTGGAGAAGAAGGACAGTAGCCTGAGAAAATAAACATAGGATATAAACTAACGAAAATCAAATCAAACAACTTCCACTAAGAGACAAAAGTGCACGCTTGATTTCATACCAGATTCGTTGGACAATGTTCGTAGAAAGAAAGGAGAAGGATTAGGAGTATTTGGAGTTCCAATATTACATAACGATAGCTTCCTTTTTGGAGTTTTAGTCATGCTGTGGAAAAAAGAGTTCATAGTTATTTAGCGCCAAAAAGTTGTCGTGATCGTAATGATGTCTTCGGTTTCGTGTCGCACGCGGGAACACAAACACCACAAGACAATCTTAACTGAATTTGAATTAAAAGAAAAATCGTAACAAACCTGATTGAGTTATGTTCCATATTCATAGATAACTCAGTTATTGGCGAAAGGACAGCGCTAGGAACCACATCCATCGCAGCATTCGATAAATCTAGAGTAAAACTCGCGGCTCTGTCACGAAAGGCAGCCATTTTTGGATGAAGTTCAAACTCGTTGAATTCCTTGTAATTTTACAGAATTTACAAAATATAAAGAGAATGAAGGATTGAAAATGTAAAGAAACACTTCTACTGGTCACAGAAAGGAGTAAGAGGATCTAAACTACACAGTAAACTGTCGTGCAAGAGAGTGTTCTTTACATGTTGTGTTCTGCAGCCCGCCGCTATTCAAACTCCAGAGGATCATGCATTATGTACATGTCAACAGCCAATCACAGAGCGAGACGCGCGCATATGTTTGTAACCCCGGGAACATCAAGCGAATGAGGAATTTTTCCTCATTCTTTCCAAACTAAAAAAAATTCTTGAGTTTAGTAGAAAAACTTACTGAATTTTTCATTTCACGAAATCTCTCACCTTAGATAAGGAACGCCAAGGATTGCATCGGATGCTAAAAGTTGCGAAAAAAATCAGTTGGGTTTCCTTTGTTGGATCTTCGCCGCGTGCAACTAGGAAACTGAACCTAGTGAAGTGTTCTTTTCGATGTTCAGTTTCCTTTTTTGCTTCTCAATGCTTTTCAATTCTCAAAATTAAAATGATTAAAAAATCTCCAGGGATTTTGGCTTTTGAATAAAATTGTAAGGAATTTGATGAATACGGTTGTTGATTTCAGCCGTTATATTTGTGGTTTTGCAAAGATGTTTTTAGATGCTGTTTCTGGTACTGATCTAATCGACATATACTTAAAAAACATCATAGCCTGCCAAGAATAGATCACAACCAAATTCTGAACTCCGTCAACTGTGAACAGAATATGATTTAATTGAAGCTCTCTGGTACAATTCAGCGACCATGCGCTTTTCATTTCACAAAAAGATTCCGAGTTTACCTTCAGTTTTCTTCAACAACCGGTTAGTTTACAGTTTTCAGTGTAAATTTTCAACGGTAGCCAATTATAAATTATTCACATATTTTATCGGCTTTTGTTCAGGAAAAATACAAATCTTTGACTTGGGTTTCGACTGTAGAAATGGCCTTCTAAGTAGTTAACTTAACAAATTGCATATTTACAAAAAACAACTATCAATATCAAAGTGGACTACCCTACAAAACCGCGATGGCCCGCACAAGTCCCAAGTACATTAGGTATGTATATATATCTCCAATTTTCCCCTTTTTCTTGATAATATTTTATCAAAACAAAATGTTGTACGATGCGGCGTCTGAAAATCATTTGCAACAACCTTAGGACAACCATTTTATTGCCGGGAAGAAAAAGACCGTCAAACAACAAAGAGGAAGATCGAAATTTTCGTGCTCCTTTCTGTTCTGGGTCAGTTGATATCCCGGGGGAAGATCACTAATCTATAAGTGTCATTGGTGTCTAAGTGGTCACCGGTAAGTCCGCCACGGCCCACCATGACGACTACGACACGAAAATTAAAACTTGTGACCTTGAATTTTAAATCTTATCCAACAAAATGTTGATAGTGATAGTTGCAAAAAAGCAGATTCGGACTGTGAGAAATCGTCGCTGCTAAAACCGTATCTAGGTCTGGGCCGGCAGAGGACTTCAGATCAGCGCGGTGGATCAAAGTAGCCATATAATCTGTTAAGTGCCGCCTGAGTACTCTGGCTGGTTTTTCACACTGTCGAAATAAGCTCGGAGGCAACCGGAGGCAGTTGCTTGAGTAAATTTTTCCCTCACTTGCCTGCCCTTGGCGTCTATATTCTTGTTCCACCAAACCAACCTGCCAACCCTTTTGTGTTATAATTATAATTGTAATATCTTCTAGTCATTACCCTTAGTTATCGGTACCAAAATTTCGCTCTGGCTAGAACCTGACTGACGGTCACCGTTGTAACATTGTTGTTTTAAAAACCAATCACTACTCCGGTTGAAGAGTGCTTCGTGCCACCCTTTTTATTTCGTCGACGAAGCAACGCAATATAATACGGCCCCCTTGGTTCTCGAGGATGGGTCGACTGTCCTTGAATAAAACTACAGTAATATTATTTTAAACGTCACCATCCTTCTTCTAAAGTATTTTTTCATAGATTTATTGTCATCATGCTCGTTAATTACATCAAAATTTCATATAAAAAACAACAACAGACAAAGTAAATCTACCCTGCATGAAATGAATATACAAAGCTGATATTTAATTCTCATTTCCTTAGATCAGCACAAATACTTATAATATGTACTCTCTTGGTGTTGACCGCTGGCGAGAAAGACACGACTCCACCCAACATTGTCATGATTGTTGCCGACGATTTGGGTTGGGATGACGTTAGTTTCCATGGCTCTGCTCAGATCCCTACACCGCACATCGATAAACTTGCTAACGATGGAGTCATTTTGAATAGCTATTATGTGTCTCCTATTTGTACTCCATCTAGAGCTTCTTTCATGACTGGGAAACACCCAGTTAACTTAGGTAAGTTGTCAACCAGCAATTTCTTTCTGATGACGCGCCCTTGACAGGCTATGACAAAGTGTTCTTCATTATTTGAGTTTTAACTTGTCTTCTTTTTCATTTGGGTTTCCTGTGTCGCGGAAAGGGGATGACGCGCGGGAAAGTGGCAAGCGATGGAAAAGCACTTTAAAAAACAGTCCAAAAAGCCGGGCAACCCGTCCCATCGCATGACGCTTTGTTTCAGTCATCTATTAGATACTCTGAATACCATCTTATATTAAGTGATTATTGATCAGGAAAAGTACATATTATTTCTGGTATTTGTTCCAGGTGTTCAACATGCAACGGTCTTTGGTACGCAGCCATATGGACTTCCTCTCGGGGAAATAACAACACCACAATACATGAAATCACTGGGGTATGAAACATATGGTATAGGAAAGGTACATATACATAATACATGAAATCATCTGACACTTGTTTCGTCTTCTTTCCATTTTGTGGATCTTTAATTAGCTTTAAATACCCCTCAAACGAAGCACTGATGGAGAGACGGGGGGGGGGGGGGGGGGGGGGGGGGAAGAGTGTACCGTCGACCGCCTCAAGTTTATCAGTGTAAAACTCAGTGTAAAACTGTTACGAGTGACTTTTACTTCTTTTTACCTTCATACAGTGATAGATATGTTTAAGGAATATAAAACGCGCGAGCATGTCTCTGTACTATGATATAAGCACGATGGAAGATGTAGAGCAAGAGAAAAGCAAGCTTAGGAACACAAGGTGTAGCCAAGTGTTTCTCTTGCTTTTCGAGTGCTCTTCATCTTCCAGAGTGTTTATATCACAGTACAGAGACATAAGCGATCGTTTTATATTGCTTTTATAAAATATTTTCGACGTTTTTTGAGCGACCATGTCTCTGTCCTCTGATATAAACATGGTAGCCAGCCAATCAGCGCGCACGTTATATCTCAAATATTTTATAAAACTTCTTAAAGTGTTTCAAGAGTTATACAAAATATATGTTTGCATTGCATTGCGTCTCCACATGCTAACGTTTATTATTCTACATGTTAGTGGCATTTAGGTTTCTTTGAAAAAGAATACACACCAACATATCGTGGGTTTGATTCATATTATGGTTTTTGGAATGGAAAGGAAGATTACTGGGATCACTCTTCACAAGAAGATGTTTGGGGTACGGATTTGCGCAACAATGAAGAGGTAGGCTTCTTTTTCATTGACTATGTGATATTATCATCAATATACTAGGCCAAATAACAAACTGCCCTCTTGAAAACGCGCCGTTCAGCGGGCGAAAATTGAATTTGACGGGCCGCAAATACATTTGCAGCGCCCTGTTGCTGATTGGCTGAGAAGGCATCGCGCGACAGCCTAGTATATTGGTGATAATGATAATGACATGTTATTGTCCTATTTAAGTAAAGTTTCCCGAAAATAGTTTTCCCTTGACTTTTGAAAAAGTCCATGCTGAACGTGTTGCTTGACTTTGAGAAAGTCCATGTTAAACGCGTGCGTGCTGTGCCGAAAAATGCGGTGCGCTTTGATTGATCAACGTTATCCAATGAAAACGCTTGACAGAACACTATTTCCCCTGACTTAACAAAGTTACATTTGTATTTTTATATATAATTAGTATTTATTTACCATTAATTATGTAATACGCTATTCAGCCTACTGGGGTTGCGATATATTTGTTGATAAAGCATCTTATCTTATCAAAGTTATACGAAAACTATTCTATCCGTACTATCAAAATGAATAGACTGTGCACTAATATGGGCTTTGAGTGTTTTAAAAACTGACCGGACAAGTTAGGGAATAGCAATCTATTAATAGGGAATAGCAGCCCATTTCATAGTTGCTTGTAATATTGAGTAAGTAAAAGTGCAAGGACCAAGGAGTACACCTATTTTAAAGTTATGTTTGTAGCATCAGCACTTGATTAGGGCCCCCCCAGGCGCCCAGGTCCCCAGGTCCCCCAACAGGTGTACAAGAGATCAGTATTTGAACATATTTCCTATGGACATTTGCGCAATTGAAACATTCTGTTCTGTTCTACACATTTAAAAGTATCAATTAAGTGATTGCACAACAGAATTGGACTGCCCACCGAACTATTTCAAAGCGAATACTTCTCTAATTCGAATGTTACATGTACAGAGCCAAATACTATTTTTATCTAGCTTCTCTCTTGCACCTCGGTACTGAGCATGAACGACTTTGAGAGAGTTACCGTCAGGAATTCAGTAGACATTAGACATTAGACAATTAGCTTTATTTTGCTTTATTTTTCTATTTACAATGAATGTAATATACATATATATAGTGAATTAAAAATTACAATTTACAACATTTTGATGATTTGTGAGTGTATAGTGAACGAAGTAATGTCATGTTTTTTTTCAGCCTGTTAAGAACGAATCTGGTCACTACGCAACAGAGCTATTCACACAGAGAGCCGTTCAAGTTATCAATACACACAACAAGTCCAAACCTTTATATTTGTACTTAGCACAGCAAGCGGTTCACTCTGCTAATGAAAGAGAGCCACTACAAGCACCAGAAAAGCTTGTCAATGTAAGTTTGAATGGTCGTAAATAAAATTGGGTTTCTTATATCAGCTTGCATGTTCCTTTCGAATTCACCTGTTTTAGAAAGGCTTCCGTGCAGAATAACTCATGCAAGCCTAAGCGAAAGCTTAAGGAGAATGCGTCCCGTTTCATACGCGCCGCTACAATTGTCAAGTTGATAATGGAAACAGAATGATTCCGGCGAGGTTGTTCACTCTTGATGCGTCCATATAGTGAGCTTTTGCCGACTAAAACAGTGAAGAAACTAAAACATTTTTCATGGAAAGAGAATATCTGATCGACGTGAGCGTGCGTCTATCGTAAAATAATTCACAGTAAATTAGCCAATCAGAGCGCGCGCTTTATTGTCAGCCATGTTATAATGCAAATTATATGCAATATAACCGACGATATTATAAAACAGAATTTGTACAGATCCTATTGTTTATATACTCTATCGTGATTGGATGATATGATGAAAATTTGTATGGTTGGTCTTGGTTGGTGTAATTGCATGCACTATAAGATGCTGAATTCAAAACTATTCTAAGTACCGAAAATAAAGGAAAGTATTTGCATAGCAATAGATATCCCATCATCCTTTGCGCTGTATATATTACACCGGGAACTCCGTTTTGTGCAGTTTCATATCCACGACCTCGTAGAGTGTATTTCGAACTCCCCACCCTCCCTCCCTCCATGACGCATTACAGTTTCTTTTCGGGTATGCCGCTGACCACTCCTGTGGACAGTCCTGCCCATTTTCATACATCCCATGTCTCAACGCATACTTGCATGTACTTGGAATATATTACTATTTCTCAGACTTGGCCAAAGTTTTGCTCCCAAAAATTCCTAAATCAGTTCAATCTATAACGTATTTCAGTGGTTTTGGGGCATGACCTCCTCAGAACTGCACAAATATGGCCAGTAGTTCTTAAAGATTGAAATCTAAAATATGATTCTTTTGTATGAATAGAGATTCCAAAACATCAACTCCTACGCCAGAAGAATCTATGCGGGGATGGTCACTGCACTTGACATATCTGTTGGCAAAATTTATGATGCTTTGAAAGATTCAGGAATGCTTGATAATACTGTGCTTGTATTTACAACTGATAATGGAGGAGCTCCACGAGGCTTTAACTGGTATGAAGGATACAGTAAAACAACATTTAAAAACCTACATAGTATCAGCCTGGAAATGTTCTTATCATAGCTGTGGACAGCCGTTTCCCACCCCTCTCCCCCCCCCCCCCCGTTTTTTCCCGTAGGGGGGAGGGGGAGGAAACGGCTGTACACAGGCTATTCTTATCACAATCTGAGTGACTTAATTTGATTTGATGTCAAGGCACATCGTATTCTAGGTGGCAGAGCTTTGGCTTCGTTAGCCTCATCAGCAGGCATCATGCTGGTTTTCTCTGTTTTTGGGCTTCCTGTTTAGGAAAAATGGAAGAGGGAGAATGGGGAGAGAATGGGGGGAGGCAATAACCGTTACCAAAGGAAGCCCAAGGAATTGCACGTGGAGGAGGCTAACGTGTTACGTTTCAGTGAGGGGAAAGTTCTGGCACCCAGGGTAGGCACATCGATATTTTGGCATAGGAAATTCAATTTGATGGGGATCGAGCATCGCTGGTATATGATATTCTTTGCAGTCAACATGTCTGTCGAGTGATCATTTGCAAAATACTTAATGAAGAGGTAGTAAGTGTGAGAGTATAGTGTCCCCCAATTAGTGCGCAAGCGCTAGAAGACTTGGACACTTAAATAAACAGTTATTTATTTATCATTTAGTGGAGTGAACCACTGTTTAAAATCTTTGTTCTTTTTCCACTTAAGGAACCAAGGCTGTAACTACCCTCTGAAGGGCGGCAAAGACTCTTTCTGGGAGGGAGGAGTCAGAGCGGTTGGATTTGTCCACAGCCCACTCCTCAAGAAAAGGTCACGTGTCAGTATGGAGCTGATCGATGCCACTGATTGGCTACCAACCTTCTATCACTTAGGTGGTGGTAATGTCAGTCAGATTCAAGATGGTATTGATGGTATGAACGTATGGGACACGATAAGCGAAGACAAACCATCTCCACGCAGTGAAATACTGCACAATATTGACCCCGTACGGAAATTTGCAGCCATTAGGGTCAATAACTTTAAACTTATTATTAACCAGGACGCTGTATACAAACAAACATGGCATCCTAGGTATGATGAATCGGGCAACCAGCAGGATGATAAAAGATACGCGCCAAAGACTCTTCCTGGCGCAGATGTGAATTGCGGAAAATGGAGCAAAAGAAAAGGCAACAAATGCAACACATCGGAATTTCCTTGCTTGTTTGACATATCAAACGGTAAGTTTGTGTAACGAACTTTTCATGATCCGTATGGCAACCGCGTATAATTAAGGTAGTTCCGGACCCTTGCTACTGCGCATTTCCCGCGCGCATTCGAGCGCGCGCTTTTATTAGAGAGCATTGCTATTACCGTGGGGAGTCTGGGCACTAGTAAGCGAGCGATTGAAAACGTAGAACCTCAAACTTTAGTAGAGAAAAATTATATTATGTCATCCAAATATCGGAAAAACTTTAATCAAGAAATCTTGTACACTATGTAATGTAGGTATTTAACCTGAAACTTTTAAATTTAGTTAATCTTATCCATCGAAAAAGCCGGCGAGAAAACCGCTAACTGAATGGGTGATATTTGGTGTTCGTTTTCGGTGTGTTTTCTCTTTTGTGCTTTTCTAACTCTTGAAATAATACGGTGACCCCCTCATGTTTTCTCGGATTTTGAATTGCCAAACAATTATCTTTAAATGACAGGATTTGAAAGGAAATTCATTGATGAAATCTAAGACTCCGGAACTACCTTAAGCTGGTAAATTAAGTTTGAATTCTTTGGAAACCTACTCGTCCAAATTCATTCCATGTACATGTTGTACTCGAAACTAAAGGCTTGCAACAGCTCCAGGAGCAGAACCGAGTTCTATCGCTGCAACTTTTTCTGGAACGTTTCATCTTTACTGTTGTAGAGATGACACAATTCTGCTGTACTTCGCAAGAAAAGTTGTATTATGTTTCCGAGACTTAAGGGAGACGTCGTTTAACTTCTACGAATTTTCTGTCTTGTTTCACAGCAGTATTTCTTTCAATACTTACGCCTTTTGCGCCCAAACGCGACTTTTAGAAAAGGGTAATTCCTTCATCTGAGCGCCTTTTTAGGTTCTGGTGATTATTACTCGGGCTTCCGTAGGAATGCCCGAGTTATAAATTGGGCTTCGTTCTTGTTATTATTTTCCTCGTTCCGACGCAAAACGCAGTCTGGCAACTAAAGCGCATGCGTATAGATAGAAAGGCGCATGCGTCGAGAGGTATATACTTCATGATTGTCCTATATAGTCGCTTCTTTACTTGAGAAGTACAGAGCGACTATACGGCACTCAAAACCATGAAGTATACACCTATTTCAAAAAAGGTTGTCACCGCTAAGAGCGATAGGCGATAGGTAATAGGTCATTCCAAGACCGCAAAGCACTATTGATTTCTAATTGATTTACATATGAATAGCCAAATATTTGATGGAAGAGTGTAAAGGAAAGATTTAGGATGGCTTAATTAAGAAATCAATAGTGCTTTGCGGTCTTGGAATGACCTATTACCTATCGCCTATCGCTCTTAGCGGTGACAACCTTTTTTGAAATAGGTGTATACCTAAATAAGCGTCAAAAGCACATGGTCATCATGGCGACCTGCAAGATGTCTCGCGATTCAAGGGTAAATATGATTTCTAGTACGCTCAAGCTACATACAAAAGCACACACTGTTCGCGGTAGACCCACACTAAAAGATGTGGAGCATTTTCGAAACGAGTCGGTCCGCGAACTTTACGAGAGATCAATTTACGAGCAAACATTTTTGAGTTTGTTTACGAACGTATTCGTTGAAATACCCAAGTCATCTAAATTGTATTGCTATTTGAAAGCTAAAAACCAAGAAAATAAAGGAAAGTTTGTGCTTAAATTTAACGTAGTCTAATAGTTATAGTTAAAACATAGAGCAGTTATAACATAGAGCAGTAGTTTTCATCTTTAATGATCACCAACTGTGAATCAATTCTGCTAATAATCCGTGTTGAAGTTGTAGAGTTGTGAGTATTGCAAATCAGTTATATTAAAGTTGGTTTGTTTCAAGGCAGGCAGAATTACCAACAATTCTTCTGTAAGTAAATGATTGGATTGTCACTCGGAAATGTGTTCGTTGGATGTGAATGCTTCTGCGAGTGTAAAAATTTCAGATCTTATAAATTCCGAGCCCTCAGCGTGATTTGAGCCTACATTCGGATTTCCGGTCCGACGCTCAAGCACTGACCCTTCAGATAAACTGATAAACAGATAAACTTTAAAACACATTTATTTGTCTCTTCAAATTATTGCAAAAGTTGTTGTTATTAATAAAGCAAATGAATCAAAATATCATGATTAAAATTGATAGTACACTGCAGAAGTCAAATAAGTTAGTTTGAAAAAACCATTTCACGTGTAGTGACTATAAACAAAAATCAATTTTTAATCCGATGGGTCTTTCTTACCCTAGGCTCCAGGGGTTTATTATTCGCTTTCTTTAGAGAGTTTCTCTCTTATCAAGTAAATAAACGTCGGAAGGAGACGATAAACCAGGGTATAGGTATAGGGTATAGGTATAGGTATAGGGTATAGGTCTTTCTAGAAAAGAAGGCTAAGCCTGTATAAATGCGCTTTTAGGTCAAAGAGCACAGCAGAATAAACGAATGGAGAATTTAAAGGGACAATGTTAACAAAGAGAACTCATGATTTACTACATAGAAAGCCCGAGTTCACGCAGCTATGCGTCTTGTTTCTTTTACATAATACGGGCGCTAGCAATTCACCGATCCCGCATCCATTGTTCTGCCTCCGTAGTTACTGTTGCTACGTCGGACAAGCTAACATGTTTTTTGATGTACAACCTGATACAGGCACCCGATTGCTGAAATTTGTAAAGGTCTTTCTGAGACTGAGTGCATTCTAAAGGAACATCAAGAAATCGTGTGATAATATCTAAAACATCTTCGAATTCGAGATTTGTTGCTCGGACATTTACTATTCCATTGGGAAAACCATCCATTGTTTAGTGGCCATTCAAGCAAAGCCGGGATCGGTGTATTACCCATTACAGCGCCTTTCGTAATTCCGCGACCTCGACAAATTTGGCGCCAGCCCAAAACATGCGTTTTGCATGACTTCCGTCAATCAAATATGTAGCGGCCGGATCGAATTTGTAAAATCTCGGCTTTCTACACTCAGAAACAAAACAAACTTCAATTTTCACATAATATTCGAATTGTTTAGACTTTGTATATCAATTTGGGTTTGTTTCATGGAGAACGAATAGTATTGATTTTCGCAATTTCATTCCTCAGATCCCTGTGAATACAACACCATAGCCAATGAAAATCTTCCTATTGTTCATCAACTGTTAGAGCGACTTATTCAAATACAGCGTCAAGCCAGGCCGGTATGGTTTCCTGAAAGAGATCCCAAAGCAAATCCTGCTTTATTTAATGGATTCTGGGGCCCTTGGCAGAAAAATCCTGCAAATCAGAAAATCTTGAACGACATGGCAGCAAAAATACCAATTATGGGAAAAACTAAAGCTTGTGCAAAAGAAAAAGATCATAACGTAACTAGCAAAGAAGTCATTTATCGTGGACATGAAGAATTTCACTCCTTGTTACATAAAATCCTCAAAAAGACAAAACAAAAAGTGAAATCCAAGGCAAAAGGCAAACACAGAAAAGCCAAAAAGACTACTATACTTAACAACGAAGAAAACCAGATTAAACTATCAGTCCTGAGTCTGCTTGATGAAATGGAAGAGAAAACACACGACAAAGAAGGAAAAAACATCGTTGGAAGGATAGATAAAAGAGACATTAAGGAAGATGATCAAGTTGGAACAGATAGCAAGAAAGATAAACGACAGAAAAACAAACCTGAAGAAGACCATAATGAAGTATTTCAAAACCAGGACGAAACTGTTAAAACAATCGTGAGACAAAGTATCGAGGAAAAACACAAAGAATTAGACGGTGAAAACGAAAATGGTGACTCAACCATTAGCTATATAATACACGATGTAGAGCATGATTCGAATAAGTATTTCAGTAAAAGTAAAAGTAAAAACTCTAGACGCTCAGAGATTCCTAAACCACAGCAAAATCGAAAGGAAAATATTCTTTCAGAACTGTCTAAAGTTTTCAGAATGTAGAATTGTCTCTTGTGGATAGCATTGTGAGTTAATTGATACGATGGATATACCTTCGGTAATATATACTAAAAATATGTGAATTCTCGACAAAAAACTTATCTAAAAATGAAAAAAAGCAAGACTAAAAGCAAACAGTGCGATAAATACACGTCTGTATTCAGGCAAAATGGTTGAGAGTTTCAACCGACAGCTTATGTTTTTAGCGACACTTATTCAGAGCTCAAAGTCCATAAGTCGGTCCCAGTTCGCTCTCTGACGATTTTTTTTTTTCGCTCACGGGTCCGTCAGAGAGCGAACTGAGACCGACTTATGGAATCAGTCTAAAAGTTTACATTTTTTCGTGGTGTATTCAGGTAATACCAGAGACCTTTTTTTCCAATTTTATTATGACGAGTGCCTGCTTGCAATAATAGCATAACAGAGAAAATATCGAATATAATCGAAGAATTGCGTCGTCATTCATAGAAAAAATCAATAAAATTTACAAAAAACAATAATTCAGTATTTGGTAACTGTTGAGGTAAATTAACAATTGTGTCATGAGTGGAATAACGAGAAGTCGTTAGATATATAATGGAGTGCTGTTTATACACCGTTATTCTATAAAGTTTTTCAACAAAAACATATTTGTCGAAATGCATCAGGCCGGATGAAGGTATGAATCAGAAAGTTTGATGATGAGTTAGGCCAAGTTCAGACGTCGAACTTTTGCCGTGTCGAATCTAATAGTTGCATTTTGTAGATGAGAAGTGCGGCTTCTGAACCAAATGAATTTGACAAAATTGATTCAAAATGAATTTTTCAATTTAACACTTAATCAAATCTGTCAAATACAATAGGTTCAGACGCCGCACTTCTCATTTACAAAATGCAACTATTAGATTCGACACGGCAAAAGTTCGACATCTGAACTTGGCCTTAGTGGCATTAAAAATACATTTTACTATTTCAAAAAACGTTGTCACAGTAGCAACAAGCGTCAGGGCAAGCCCGAAATGAAGGCTGGTTTTGTGTTGCTAATAATTATAATATATTCCATTCAGACTTGTTATAGTCTCCTTCACAGTTCTCTGCGCCATCTTGAAAGGTATAGCCATGCCTTTGCATCGAAGCGAGACGAACGGTGAGCGTGCAATGATAGAGACCTGAGAATAATTGTCCTAGGTGTTAAAAAAGGTCTCTATCATTGCACTCTCACCGTTCGTCTCGCTTCGATGCAAAGGCACGGCTACCTTTCAAGATGGGGCTGGGAACTGTGAAGGGGACTACTGAGTGCAGTATACTCACAAAGACTTGAAAATCCTCACATTTTGTAATTAGTTCAAAAGAAACGAGTCTGATTTGAATACATTACAAACAAAACCAGCATTCATTTCGGTCTTGGCTTGACGCTTGTTGCTCCTAACCGCGACAACGTTTTTTGAAATAGGTGTATACAGTAACTTAAGAGATCGACAAAGAAAGGTAGAACCGAACATGACAATAATCAGGATTATTATACAATTGTGACGTAAATTTACCAAATAAGGTATCGTTTGAGGGCCAATATGGGACGGTAATACCCTCTAGAAAAAGGACTGTTTAAGCATCCGGTTTGCGTATTCGGCCCTGTATGACGTCAAGGCTTCAAACCGGTTAGAAGCGCACGCGCCCTGGTTTGCAAAAAGGACTGTTTCGATAATAAAAATACTGTTAAAAACAACAATAATAATAATAATAATTAATAATTTATTAATTTATAGAGCGCATTTTCCATGACTTGATGATCAAATGCGCTTAACAAACAAAGCGTAAAAGCAATTGTATAATAAATCCTTAATTATTAGATATTTTCTTCGGTGTATTACGGGCTGACATCGTTTACTCATCGCTCGCATTTTGCCTCGCCTAAAGGCTCGGCAAAATACATACGCGACTCGTAAAATACAAAAAGTTTACAAACAGTAAAAGTACAGTAGATTACACTGTCGTGTATTATGCGAACTTCTCGTGTATTATTTCACCAGGGAAAGAGAACAACTATAAAAGCGATGTTTTAGGAACAAAATAAGCACTTACTTTTCACAGACAGCCTTAACTTTCAAGATTTACTAAACCTCCAATGTTTTTTTTAACTTCCGAGTATGCGCAACATGTGTGTTTTTCACCCGTGTCTGTACTACTAGTCTTCAGAACATTGACCAGGGTTCAATTAATTGTTCGAGAGTGGGTTAGCGGGAAGATTTAGTTAACCCAGGGTTAGGGCTAACTCTCATAAATCAGGGTTAATTCAAAAGTCCAGGCTAGACAAACAAAAGAACTCTCCAGGTAAATAAATAAGACTTTATTTTAACAGGGTAGCCCATTCAGCTTCTGGGCTGATATCCATAGGGTTCCTGCGTATAAAACAGGTGGGATAAGATTGCCACATGATTAATGTCTGTTAAGAGTATACCAAAAGGCAGTAGTCCAGTATGCCGATCAGTTAGTATGCGTTCCTGCATGTCAAAATCCTATACGCATGTGACCAAAGCATGGTGACGGACTTCAGCATAACAAAGACGTAATTTACTGGACCCGAAATCATCGTAAATTACGTCAAGCAAAGATGAATCACGAGTCATGTTTAATTGGCCTATTTCACTATGACAACACAACAACACAAAGAAAATTGATCTAAAAATGCAGCCTTTATAGAACAAAGAAAAGCGATAACAGCCATCAAATGTAATAATTATTTATATAATAAATAATTTATTTGACAATTTTGTTTAAATTCCTGTTGTTCTCTACGATTCTGTCCCCATCGTAAATAAGCCGTGACGTCATAATGAAATATATAGGGCAATTTAGCTGGCCTTGTTCACGAAACGCTTAAGTCAAAAATGGAATTCACGTGGACTTTTAAACAGTAAAACCACACGAATATCAAGACGACATCCACATCTAGCTTGCTATACCCTTATACAACAAAGAACTTCATTTCGTTATGTCTAAAATCAAGACTAAAGCCGACAGTGAGATAAATTTGCATCTACCCATACTCCTTTTCGGTCTAGTCGCACGTGCTTCAGGTCTTTCGGCCGACAACCTTCTGTGAAATAGGTGTACCTGAAGACCACCAACGTTCTAGGTCTTGCCTGTGCGCATGCTCATATGACGTCATTGTGAAATCCACCAATTGCATTCAAGCGGTGAGGTACGCTAAAGAGGAGGGCCGGTAAAACCACACGGCGCCATAACCGAGCTGGGACGCGATAGTCGAGTCGACTTTTTCTCCCTTTTCATAATTTGAACACGCACAGAAATACTAACACAATTTTGGGTTTAAAATGTTATCGCAAGAACAAAACGACAATTCCGAACAGAATATAAATGAAGCTGTTTGTGTGAGGGGTACAGAAAATATTCAAAGACTCATGGGGCCTTCATTTGTTCATTCTCATCAAGGCCAATTTCACTCAACAGAGAAAAGGTATGTAGCGAATTTACTGTAATTTTCTACCAGTCAAAAATTGCTTCCCAAAAAAACCTTCCGTTCACATATTTTCGATTCAGTTTCGATATTTTTTTTCTGAAACAAAATCATAATACAAAATTCTATGGTATCTTTCAACATGACTTGCTATCGTGAAAATTACTACCAAATCATGAAAATTGCTTAAAAGAATACAAATAATTCATCGAATTTTTGATCGAACGGTTTTTAAACAGAATAGAAAGTCAGTAGAAAAGCAAGAAATAAACTAAATTTTCTTGACTGAAAAAAAAAATCATTAATTTGCATAACCTGATAAACCAATCAGAAACAATCGAAGTTTCATCCGAAAACCTTGTTGAGTACAGATGAATATGTCACGTATCAAGTTGCAACTAGAGAGAGAGAGAGAAATATATATATTATCCAAGTTACCTCGAACTCCAATTAAGGAGAACCAAGTGTACGAAGTTCAGTACTGTTTTTGACCAACAAAAGTTAAAGTTTCAGGGAAAATAGCTTTTCTTTTGAGGCAGGGTTTGGATAACGGAGTTCGAGGCCAAGGTACGTTCTACTGTTTCTTTCGCTAAATTACGGTAGCCAATTAAGAACTCTACAAGATCATCATGGCGGAGACTCGAAAATACCGAAAAAATGTAAAGATCAAAGAGAAATAGCGACTTTGTTTTTCAGGCGGGGTTTTGATATAAAACAGAGCAAGCCTTTCTTCTTCTTCTTTATTTTTTCTTTTTCTTTTTTTGGCTAAATAATGCTTGATTTGAAATGTTTGAAATGATTCCGAGAAGTTATAGGAAGATAGTGAAATTCGTTTTAGCCTTTTTAAGACTGAAAATATTTTTTCTGTAATAGCATATCTGTGGAAAAAGTTTCGTTTATATTCTGGTATTAAAAATTAATTTTTTATTCGCTAATTTTTCTTTAGAACACTCGAAAAGCAAGTGAAACACTCGGCTACGCATAATATTCCTAAGCTTACTTTTCTTGTGCTCTCCTGCAAATGGCAATGCGCTCATTATATCATAATACAGAGACAAAATTGATCCCGAGACTTTTGATTCCTCACAGTGATGAACTACCAGATGCGAGCTGGTTTAAAGCGGCTACCATTTTACTGTCTCTGAAAAATGCTTCAGAGGCCAGACTGACAAGCGCTCAAAACCCCAATGGAATATGCTACTCTATTTGGTCGCCATACTTGTCAAGTGAACCCGAACATAGCATGCCAGCCAATCACAACTCCGCAAACAATTACCATGGCAACTGTTTCCAGGTGAGGCCAGGAGTGACGTAAATGTGTTCATTGCGTATGGGTATGCTACGCTGAAAAGATTTTTCGACTGAAGAGTTTTTGGCGTTGCACATGTATAAGCCTGAATAGTGCTGATTTCATATGACAGGTATCTGACAGTAGCAAAAAGAAAGCGTTTTAGAATTTATCGGGATAATTATGAATGTTGCCTAACTGTAATGACGTCAATGTTCAAGATTTTTGTGTAATGATTTTAGACGAGTGAGACTCTAGGGGAAGAGCAAGCGTCAAGTTCTGGATGCAGTCAACAAAGCAAGGACGACAGCCTTGAAGATGACGACACATTCAAGGTGCAATCATATATCCATATCTGTGTATCCGTTCCCTCAATTTCAAAAAGCAAATTTTTCTATCAGCCATCAGAGGGGATTGGGGAAGGGCAGAGAGGAATTAGAATAGGGCAAAAATACCTTGGGAGAGCCACAACATAAGTTATGATGATCCAAACTTTGCCTTGTATTTTTACATTGGTGTTGGTAGCTTCCGTGCGCAGACGTACTTTGTGTCGTCAGACCAATGCATGACGGATCGTCAAAGGACGACCTGAAGGACATCAGCGAAGGAGGCTAATGGTGTTGCTAACGGTACTAAACGTATTGGCTTGCGGTTGTTTTAAATATAGTTACGTTTTTACTACTCTACAGAACTCCAGTACCACGTGTTCACTTTGCCACAAGGTTTATTCACGACCATCAACACTCAAGGCGCACATGCGCATTCATACAGGAGAAAAACCATTTCAGTGCAACATCTGTGAACGATCTTTCTCCCAAGATGCCAATCTCAAGGCTCATTTACGTGTACATTCCAAGGAAAAGCCTTTCAAATGCCAAATATGTCAACGCAGGTTTGTAACAAATACAAACAAAACAAGAGTAAAGGCAAAAGCAAAAGCAAAAACAAAAACAAACAAACGAACGAACGAACGAACGAACGAATGAACGAACGAACGAACGAACGAACGAACAAACGAATGAACAAACAAACAAAAGAACGAACGAACGATAAACGAACGAACGAACAAACTAACGAACAAACAAACAAAAGAAAGAACGAACGAACGAACGAACGAACGAACGAACGAACGAACGAACGAACGAACGAACGAACAAACAAAGATAGAGACTGCTATAACTGATGACGCTTTCCTATTTTTACCATCAGGTTTGCTCAATCGTCATCAGTGACTACGCACATGCGCATTCATAGCGGTGAAAGGCCGTACAAATGCCAGGTTTGTTCACGTGGTTTTGCAGACAGTTCTACGCTAACTAAACATCTACGAATCCACACTGGAGAAAAACCGTACCAGTGTAAAGTGTGTGAGATGAGATTCTCACAGTCTGGGAACCTCAGCAGACACATGCGTGTACACAAGAGAAAGAAATAACTTGGAATGATATACCGATATAAGGCTCTGGCTAAACGAGGAAACATGCTTCTAGTACAATTTTCCGTAAATCGTTTCCTGGGTATCTAAACTGTGAGGAAGCACGTTTCTACAATAGAGTGGTTTTCGTATATTAAAGTGGGAACACTGTACGGTTACGATACGATACGGTTACAGCAGGAATTTCGAATATTTTTATAGAAACTATGGTACTGGTACAGTTACGATACGGTACGGCAAGTTTCCCGCTCATACGAAAACGACTCTATCACCTGACGTATACGTGCAAACGGATTTGTGATGACGAAACATGAACAAAATTTCAAAACTTTCAGACTAGATATTTTGGTCTGAAATGGCTTTTCTTTCATATTTTTCTTGCTCGTAGTTTTGCTTATTGGCATTGCCTGGTGGAAAAGGCCAGCAGAAATAAGAAGTGCTTTCAATGAAGTTTAAGTAACATGTTTCCTTAAGTGCCTAAACAGTGAAAAATCACTCTCATGAGTCTGGAAACATTATAGTGAAATATCTCTGCTAAGTTTAACAAACATTTTGTGTGTCTTGCGAAACGCGCTTATAGTGTTGTTTCCGGAAGTATATTTCCTCTTTTAGCCAGGGCCTATGATTTAATAAAGAGATTGAATATGCCGATAAACCTAATTCAAATATGTACATATAGCATTATATAAATTATCAATGATATAGAGGATATTGCTTAGCGTTGGACAGCATTCCTGACTCGGGCTATATATAGTACTAGTGGAGTAATTATATTTTCAGTATTTCTTTGACGTTTACAGACATATCGATCAACTTATGTTATTTTATTTTCAATCCTATCGGAATGTACTTGATTTGGTTTTAAAAACTGAAATAAATTTGCAGCAATTTCCAGTAATATTTTGTGCTATTTGAGGATAGGAAGAACTTTAAGATTTCCTGTTACTTCATATACTTCAATGTATGAAATATTGAATTAATCAAATAAAATATTAGAAAACCATTAAAGTGCTCTTTTCGTCATTTGCTGGGTTTTTGTGCATTTTCGTAAAGCATTAATAACAATAACATTGTGCTATAAATTAAATGCTGTAAATGCAGGGAAGCAAGTAAAATTAGGCTGCCAAAGGTTATTATAAGGGCACACGAAGATCCCCAGTCTTGCTTTTCTACGGTACTGGTTATGATGTCAAGGGTGGTACCATCCGCACAACACGTGCACATATATTCAAGTTGCATGTGAGGACGTTGATTAGTGGTATCCCCATATATAGCCTATGACTAAACCATCTATTTGCTCAAACTTATTTTATACAGGGAGGCTCCGCCCGAAAGAGATACGTTTCAGGATGAAGGTATATGAAAGGGGTACATATATATTTACAGGGATGGGGTGGTGAAAGGTTGAAGGTCCTGGCTAGATGGGATCCTCGCAAACAAGGTTTGGTTATAGGTTTAGGGTTAGTATTTGGGAAGACTTTGTAGAAATAAACACTTTTTAGACTAGGCGCATTTTCGAAAAATCAGATACCTGGAGGCATTTTGGGGTAGAGGCTGGTAACATAACTATTCTAAACCGATTTTTCATGCTGAATGCGAATATGACTGTTACCAAGACGTATTCTGCAATCTTATACGTGTAAATGACGTATTTTGTGAATTGCTACAGTCATTTCATACTAACGGCTTTTTCATGTAATTCCGAAAGTTCCCAAACTTAAAAACAATTACCATAGCAGGAAAGAGCATCTCAAAATGAAAAAGCCGTTAGTATGAAATGACTGTAGCAATTCACAAAATACGTCATTTACACGTATAAGATTGCAGAATACGTCTTGGTAACAGTCATATTCGCATTCAGCATGAAAAATTGGTTTAGAATAGTTATGTTACCAACCTCTACCCCAAAATGCCTTCTGCACTTTTTGCGATCGACTTTTTCAGTTTTGCGCCTTGTCTAACTCATTACAAGTACCTTGGGGTTAGGTTTAGGGTTAGTATTAGGGAAGACTTTGTAAAAACAAAGCCCTAAACTAGCCCTAAAACTAACCAACCTTGTTTGCGAGGATACCATCTAGACACGACTAAGTTTGAAGTACAGTTGGGGTATATAGAGCGTTTCACATGACGTCATCAAAAGCTTAAATCTAGAATATAAATAGGAGAAAGATGGGTAGCTAATACTTTCTACATATCATCGAAGGAATTCGCCTTCTTTTTTGAAGGCATGCTTTGTGAATCAGTTTGATGGCTTCATTAAAGTGCACGGTTCAACGTTTAGCGCAACAGTAGAATTGAGCAGTGTATCCACCCATGCGAAACAGGCAATAACTGCGGCTTTTGCATTTTAGACATGATTTTGTCACCGTGAGACAGAAATTAGCTATGCTATCAACTAGTCAGCTTCAAGCATTGTTGCAAAGCAAACGCCCTGACACACGATACAACTTTTCTTGGAGCTTTTTCTGCGTCGTTGTACACAGTGTTGCACCATTAGTCAATCACTGTAACCATTGCGCGCAACAGCTAATTCTACTTCTGAAACGTTTTTGCAACCTTGAACGACCGTACAAATACTAGGTTTGTTCACGTGGTTTTGCAGACAGTTCTACGCTAACTAAACATTTACGAATCCACACTGGAGAAAAACCGTATACCAGCTAGTGTTAAGTGTGTGAGATGAGATTCTCGCAGTCTAAGAACCCCTAGCAGTCATATGCGAGTTCACAGTAGTTCAAAAACAACAGCTCAGTGGTTGGACCCATATGTATCAGCAGCGGATCCAGCCTTAACTTTCAAGGTTTACTAAATCTCCAATGGTTTTATTGAAAACTTCCGAGCATATATGCACAATGCGTTTTTCACCCGTGTCATTTGGAGCAACTTTAACTGCACTGGAATCGATAATTCGGGCACTGCTCGGAAGACATCGGCTAATACTCGTCATCGCGCGCTCTACCGAAAATGACGTCAAGGCGTTAAACGTCATAAAAGATCATTCGATTAGAAATCAATTAGTTGTTAGCAGTTAGGATCAGCAATCATGCCGATACTTATTGTAGTGGTTACTTCAATAGTAACTGTGATATTTAGCAGTCTTTTTGTACTAAACGTTCTATTACCGAAATCGTCTATTCTAAGATGGTATCTACCATGGGGTGGAAAAGGTAAGAATGTAAGATGACAAATATGCGCGCATTTATGTGCGGTGGCTCTGTTCGCAGGCTATAGGAATGTATTAATTATCTGCTGCGAAAAACTTTCCCATTTAGCCTAAGCCTCTTATATTTGACTTATATACAGTGCAGTTTACTTCTATTGATTTTTGTTTTTGTCTGATGATGTTCTTGTTGTTGTTGTTTCTTTTTTCGTTATGGCTATTTATCTATCCTTGTGTTCCACGGGTTAAGTAGAATCAATATCTGTATGATGAATTAACAGTAGTTTGTATTTTTTTCAAAGGTGAAAAACTCTTAGAGAACAAAAAACAAGCAAGAAAATCCAGGAAAGGTGGGAATTGTTATACAAAACATTGTTAATTGCAAGCTAATTATTTATATGTGTGTTATTGACTGATGAATTATTTTAACCCGAAACTCTCTCTTTAGATTCCTTGAAATGGCAGTATAGAAAAAAATTTAGTTGTAGCAAAAATGAACGGTGGAACCACATTTTTCTTACACGACACCAAAGTAAGTAACTACACCCCCCTCCTCGATATCTTCGGTGACAGCCGAAGGAGGGAAGGGGAAGGGAGGGGAGAGGGAGAAAATACCATTGTAGATTCCAACTTGATTTCTTTGACTATTTTTACACAGGAGTTCAACAGAATCATTGGCCACAACAAATACAACAGAAATCCTTAGAGACAGATGCAAGTCTCCTGTTTTTTTATTTAAGCGCTTTTGTGCTATTGATAATTTTGATCATTTTGATCATGAAAATGTAAGTATCATAGTAATTGTAAACAATATGTCATCAATATAATACTGCTCATTCTATAGCACGTGGCACTATTGATTCTAGATGTACTCCATGAACCCACATTCTAACCGAAGAGGGAAGAAAGTGGTTCCCAATTCTCCCGAGCCAGGGGCTCATGTATATAGCGTTCGACATGTGCGCCTCTATCTCCCTAGCTCTCTTCATGAGAGCTCTGTTTTACGGGTATTTAAAGCTAATTAAAGCTACAGGGAAAGGAAAAACGTCGAAACAAGTATGCAAGGTCACTGCATAGGAAATGATCTTAGACCTCTTGCATAGATGGGTGCACACCAGGGGCGGATCTAGCATTTTGACTGAGTAGTTTCCAACTCGACCGAAACTTAATATCATTAAATCCTATGATACCATTTACACTTTGCATATTCTGAGCATTAGCACCCACAATAAACACATTACTACAATTTTCAAAATCATGCGAACTGAGACACTGAAAAATCTAACTAAAATTTAATTTCACATCCAATCGACTTTATTCAAAAATATGGTCTAGGAAACTGTGTTTTTAGATAATTTTTGAACTTATATCGAAATAATTTGATGCACAAAATGTTTTATTCGGCAAGAGCTGTAGCCGGTGTTATGTCACACAACGCAAAGTCACGCGCCTTAAAAGCCGGGGAAATCACTACAAATTCTTTCAAACCACAGTATTTTGTGTTAATATACATTTTGAATTGCTAATTGTAGTTAAAATAAGCTATATTTGCCACTTTTGTGTTTGAAATTATGTTCTTAAAAGTTGGCCGCCATGCTGGTGGACCTGAGACAAACCATCATACTGAAAATCAAGAATACGACTATCTATTAACTAAAAACCGAAATTATATTTCACTGTTACACGATCGCCCTAGGATTTTAGAGATCTTTATGAGTATCTTTTGGTTGGTTGTTTGAAGTGGGGGAAGCAAGAAACCAATTTCCAACGCACTGTTTGAAGGTCAGAGTTCGCGTAATTATGAACATTTCAGTAAAACTACTCATATAAAACATCAGCTATCAATTGTAAATATAGCTTACCGAGGAAACTGTTAGCTCAAGCTCAAACTTAGAGCTTAATATTTGCCCAATTTCCTTGTTTACGTTGAATTTCAATCGCAGCAGTTCCACAATTGAAGAATAAAAGTCCGTTCATGTGTTTAATTTTGTTCGTTACGAGTTCGAAGATTCCAATGGACAAAGAACCTCACCAGGGTAGGCTGGCCCTTTTATACTTTTGTCAGTAGTTTCTGGACTAGTTTACGCCGATTTTAGCCAATCAGAATCAAGTTGGAAAGGTAAATTTGTGCTTGGTTTGACTGTGGGTTTCCTGTGTGAATCACTTGTGGGGTGTTTTACTTCCTGTGAATCACTTCGGAAACTACTGGCGGGGTGTTTTATTTCCGGTGCAGTAGTTCACACAGGGATACCAAACTGTGAACTAACACGTTATGATAGCTAGAAATTCCTGTGGGACCCCTCCCCCACCAAAACTTGAAAAGGCTACAAAAATATCCTGGGAACATGTGGGTTTCCTGTGGAAATAATTCAAAATGGCGTCCAAATAAAGGTAAAATACGCTTAAACTTGTTCCATTTGTATTATTTATTTTTATTATCTCAATAATTCTTTTTTCTGGGAAAAATCTCAGTAGTTTCCGGAAACTAAGTGAACTACTCTAGATCCGCCCGTGCACACTGTGCAATCATTGCTCAACGATTTCAAGTACCGTAAGACTAGTGCAGATTTTGAGCTGTGTTTTATTATTTTTCTCTAGTATGAAACATCGAGCAAAACAGCCGAGGTCGATGATGAAGAAAAGAAGCAAAAAGAAACGCAGAAAAAGAGTGACTAATGATGAAGATGTACAGCAGGTATAGCAACAAGAACACAGTTTCAGTTTATTATGTGCTAATACAGCATATGGCTAACCCCAGCACCGACAATCAAGCGCTAATTAATGATAATCAGTTTACAAGCGGAATGTTCCCAATAATTCAGAAAAAAATATTACTAGAGATAATGCACAATGATGATAACAATAAATTAATGACTTTGTCAGAAACAGCAGTCAACAAGGCAACAAGAAACAGAACTACGACGGCAAAATGATGAAGAAAAGGACAATAATCAACACTTAAAACTAGACACAGACAGTGAGCAAAAGCTAGAACAAGATAAAGATGAACAACCAGAAAAACTAGAGCTAATGCATGAGAAACAGCCAGAGCAAGAAACTGAACAACAGTTACAACAACCAGAAAAAATAATCATACACAAGAAACAGCCTGAACAAGAAATTGAGCCACAACAACAAGATAATGAAGATGGGCGATACACAGAACTAGAAACGGATTGGCAACAAATAAAACATCAACCTAAACGACGTGACGACAAACGACAAAAAATACGGAATCATCCGACATCAACGTTCCATTCAAAACAATTCAACGAACGACGACCAAGACGACAAAGAACACGACCACCAACACCCAAACAACTACCGACACCACAACAACCATTACAAACACACAAACCAACTAAATCACTACGACAACAACCACCACCAATCACTACAACATACACACCACCATCATCACCATGGAAACACATACCAACACCAGACCAACATTCACTCTTGACTGACAACACATTCCCGCCTTTATCACCTCATGCCACAAAACGCAACGTTGACGATCACTTTACAGAACGACCTACTGATGACAGTGACGACAAAACGCAACCCACACTTAACAAACAGACAGCAACACCAACAACCAATAAACGACGAAAACCACGAAAACCAAAACCTACAGTTACGACGATTAACAATTACATAACATACTGCGCACTAAACCGACCACCTAACCAACAAATTCCACGACGTGAGAGACCAACAACACCTGACAAGCTACAAACCGACCACAAAGCCCGCAAAATTTACCTTGACTCAATCTCGTACTTAGGTAAGTTCAGTGGAAAATGTATTTTACAAATTCTATGTCTGCCTTCCGTTCAAGTAAAATAAACTAACTACTACTACCACAACTATCATTAACAACAGCAACAAACAACAACGAAACCAAAACTAAAAACAAAGTCAAAGAGAAAAATAAAACGAATAAAAACAATACCCCAAAATGCAACAAACAAACAAATAAACAAACAAACAAACAAACAAACAAACTGAAACATAACAAACTGATACAAACAACAAACAAACAAACTTTGGATAATTTATCGGTTTATTCCTATTGTTGTAACGCTTGTTTTTGTTTTCTTTGTTTGACTGTGTGTATCCATTTTATTTTTGCTGATTTTGTAATAATTTGTATCTATTGTTTCCAGATAACCTAAGTAATTAAAGTCCACTACATGGTTAAAGCTAAACTAGTCCTTGTGTAGTCCTTGTGTAGTCCTTGTCCTTCTTGAACTCGTGTAAGTATCTCCTCTATGTTTCCACTACCACTAGCTGATTTACTAAATTAAAATTCATCTTCAAAAATCTTAGAAAATGGTGACTCGAGGTTCCCACTGGCACTGATAAATCACCGCAAATTTTACCTTGGCTGAATATAATCTTGTCCATAGGTGAGTTGGAAACTATGAACTTTCATGTATTTCCTACCACTTAATATACTTAATACTGTCAATGGAAGCCCACCTTGCCTGATGTACGAACAAACTCAAGAAGATGAATCAGTTGACCCCTTACAGACGTTATAATGCTGGTTTATGTTTGTTGTCTTTTTGTTTGTTTGTTTGTTCGTTCGTTTTGACTAATTTTGTAAACATTTTGATGCATTGTTTCTAGATCACCTCATTGATTAACGTCGTACATCACGTGGTAAACAGAAGTCAGTAAGGATAATTGACCTCGTATCATCTCTACTTTTCCACTCTGGCTGTTCAGAAATTAAAATTCGTCTCTGAAACTTGTCACACGAATTTTACACTGGCTGTTCATTGAAGTATATTTTTGTAAATCATATGAAATCGGTTTTCAACTTTTGTAATGAATGAATTCCTTTGTAAAAAAGTACATGAAGAAATTCCCTTATAATTAAACCTTCAGAACTCTCAAAATACCAGCAATTCCTGTATAATCGATATATAATCTAAAGGGTAAGGTAATATGATGAATATGAGTCCCATCGTCATAGAGCGATAACACTAAAACCGTGAAACAAGTACTAACTAAAAAGTACAAATAGTACTAATGAAACAATAGAAAACAAAGGGTTTTGCTACTATTAGTCTCTATTTAGTTACTAAGTTATTTCACGGTTTTAGTGTTATCGCTCTATACACCCACCTAAAAACACAGACGTCCATCCAACCCGCCTTTACACCCCAATAAATAAAAAATGCTGCGGTTCTGATATATTCACTTATCTATTCTCTCTCGATCGGAAATAAGGCTGGAACAGGCTGGAACTACAAAGAAATGGCTACAGAGGCTGCGCACAAGCTAGGCAACCTCAGTGACAATGATATTTCTTGTAAAATGTTCTTGGACAAAGACGTTATAGCAATTTTCAAAATTATACAAGCTCAAACATTCAAACAGTCCGTTGGAATTTCGTTTTCCTCTACTGCGTCATTAACTCAAAACCAAAAATATAAAAAATCGAAATAATATATGCAAAATACAATAGTCGCAGGATCGCCCTCATATCGGTAAATCTTCTAACTTTTACTTTTTATTCTTCTTTCTTCAGAAGCGTATCGTAAAAAGTGCAACTTACTGTTTGACTGTTTGCAACTTTAAAGTCCGCATATTTTTGAAAACTGCAGTAAACCATAGTTCCTGTCATTCCGCAGTATACATTAGTCTGTAAAAGAATCCCCACAACAACTGATTCAGAAAAAGGAGGGCATGCGGTTTTGGTTTGTGGTATATCTACCTGAACTGAAACTTTACATAAGGCCACGAGTACGTATGTGGTAAAAGTAGCCTCAATCTAAAAGGGTGTGGTCTTAGCTCGTGCAGTTGTTTCAGTACGTTCCACGGTATACATTAGTCCTGTAAAAGAACCCACACCACTACTGATCAACAAAAAGTAGGATATGGGGTTTTCGGTGTGTGAGATATCTGTATCATTATAGTCAGTAAAAGTAGCCTCAATCTAAAAGGGTGTGGTCTTACCTCGTGCAGTTATTTCAGTACAAAGTTTGTCCCGTACACAGTCAAACAGGTATCTCATCACTCGAGGTGAATCTATGTAAGTAGGAACAATTTATAATTAGTACGTCTAACCCCTGTAAAATTAACGAACATCTAAGGGATAAAAACAGCGTCCGTATTAAAGAGGGTATCTCATCACTCGAGGTGAATCTATGTAAGTAAGAACAATCTATAAGTATGTCTAACCCCTGTAATACGAAGGGATAAAACAGTGTCCGTATTAAAGAGGGTATCTCATCACTCGAGGTGAATCTATGTAAGTAAGAACAATCTATAAGTACGTCTAACCCCTGTAATACGAAGGGATAAAACAGTGTCCGTATTAAAGAGGGTATCTCATCACTCGAGGTGAATCTATGTAAGTAAGAACAATCTATAAGTATGTCTAACCCCTGTAATACGAAGGGATAAAACAGTGTCCGTATTAAAGAGGGTATCTCATCACTCGAGGTGAATCTATGTAAGTAAGAACAATCTATAAGTACGTCTAACCCCTGTAATACGAAGGGATAAAACAGTGTCCGTATTAAAGGGGGCATCACACGAGGTGAATCTATGTAAGTAAGAACAATCTATAAGTACGTCTAACCCCTGTAATACGAACATCCAAGGGATAAAACAGTGTTCGTATTTAGGAAGTACCTCATCACTAACCCATGGCGAGGGGAGGGAGGAAGGGGAGGGGAGGAGGAAGAGGAAAAAGAAGAAGGACTCTCTGGGCATTTGACCTATCAAACCATTTCCAAAAACTAAAACTTACCTTCTCGCTTTCCTTTTCCGCTGAGTCTCTGCACAGGCAGCCCAAGCTCATTATCTGACAACATAAACTGTTGTAAATACACGTAAATGCATGGAGCCTAAAATACGACTTTTGACGAATAATATTACAGAATACATTAATATAACATTCTATGTAACGTGTAAAGTTGTTATAATTGTAAATAAAGCCTTATTTCACGGTTTTTTCAAGATCTCCCTCCCCCTAAAAAAAACCGTGAAATAAGGCTTTATTTACAATTATAACAACTTTACACGTTACATAGAATGTTATATTAATGTATTCTGTAATATTATTTGTCAAATGTCGTATTTTAGGCTCCATGCATTTACGTGTATTTACAACTGTTTATGTTGTCAGATAATGAGCTTGGGCTGCCTGTGGTCTCTGGATCAAGATGCCAATTGCCGACTTTCATGTCCGAGAGGGGAGTGGGTACGAGTCCCCTAAATGAAGAAATCAGCGAATTGGACCTCATAGTATAAAAAAGCTTATAAAAATGGATAGGATTCCAAAGTTTCATCACGATTCATCAAAAATTAAGGAAGTTATAGTCATTCAAAAATGCCAAATATTGCAAAGAAATATATGGTTTGTGGGGAAAGGCTTCCCCACAAACAAAAGATTCCTATGCAATTCTTGGCATATTTGGAATTTTGTTATTCGCTCAATATCTATTCAAATTCAACAAAAATTAGGAATCATACTTATTTTTATGAGTTATTTCAAGAAATAAGGTTCTTTACCCCAATTTCTTCATTTAGGGGACTCGTACCCACTCCCCTCTCGGACATGAAAGTCGGCAATGCTATCTTGTCTTCTTGTCTGCTACCTTAGTACCTTGGCTACCGTCCGGCGATCTGGGTTACAAGTGTATGACGCCATTATATGCGCAAGCGCAGATAAGCCGTCCTGAAGAGAATCCAAGATGGCGCCCACACCGGTGGATCTGATGGACTTGTCTGAAGACGATGCTCGTAAACAACATGTTGCTGCAGTCACTAGAAACTACATTTCACAACCTAGACTAAGTATGCATCTAACTAACTGTTACTGTTGATATTTAGTAGTTTTTTAGACACGAATGCGTCGAAAGTTCGATGAGTAAGCTTGCATCCTCTCACGTGATGATCATTTTCGTCTTGTCCATTCTTCAGCTTACAAGACCGTATCTGGTGTCAATGGTCCTTTAGTCATCTTAGACAATGTTAAAGTAAGTCAAAAATGAAAAAGAACTGGAATATATGCCTTGATAGTCTACTAACTTATGAAGAAATATGAAAGATTGATTTTAGGGTCATCCCCTAGGGTTCATCACCTACACTATCTACAAGTTTATCGCTCTTTGTTGTAAAACCTAGATTACAAGTCTATTGATTTTAATTTTGTGTACTAGGATTTTATTTCCTAGCTTTGAAGATAATTTCATTTTAAGATTTTATACTGTAGAAGGTTTTTCATGAATTATTGATGTGAAACAATGTTGATATATTTTTATCAAATTAACTTAGCTTTAAGTTATACAACATGGAAAGCCATTTAGAATCTTGGCTTGAAATAAATCAGTCAAACAAAATATTTTGTTATGAAATGAAAAGATTGTGTAATTTTTTTCAATTCTGTAGTTGTTTTATAGTACTTATTTTATAAACAAAACTGATCACATGTACATACATGTAGATCTATATATATGTAACAGTAGACCTCCTTCGATTGCCTCAGTGTTTTCCCAATACAGTCCTCTTGGGAACTGCATTTCTTTGTTTGAAATCCTTTAATTTGGTAGACATGAAAGAATGTTCACCTTGAACAAAGAATCTTATTCTCCAAGAGGACTGTATTGGGAAAACATTGAGGCAAGCGAAGAAGGTCTATTGAAAGTTTAGCTTTTTAATCACCCTTATAAATGTTCATTTATCAAACCTGTTGTCAAGTGTTCAGGACCCTGGAGGGGGGGGGGGGGGGTTCGATTTGTTTCATCATTCTTAACTTCTCTGTCTAGTGAAATACATACACTGTTCCCCCCCTTTTTTGACATTTTAATGTTGAAGAAAAAGGTGCAGGTTCATTTGTGCTTTTGAACCATCCTTGGTGATGGCCTTGTTGATGCTACTTTGTTACAACAATAATAATTGTTACAATTACAATTATTGAACAGTTTAAATCATATGAGTGGGAAATTTACTTCTCTGTGCCCTGACCATGTCAGTACCATGTTGTCAGATAAAAACATTCAAAAATCCTGCTGTAACCATACAATGCAGTGACCATGCTGTTTTCCCAGTCAGACCTCTGACAACAAAGGACTTTTAGTGAGGATTAAGTAAACATTAAATATATTTTCTATACTATAGACTCATATCAGATATGCCTTTTCTCTTCTTTTTCTTTGCCAGAATGTGCAAAATTGTCATAACTTTAATACACTTAAATATGTTGCAAATGCCTCTCAAAACACTAGAAATCACTTTTCCGAGGGTCTGAACTTCAATTTTTTTTTGGTGAGCATGCCTCTGTGCCCCTTAAGTTGCTCCCACCTTCCATAGTCAATTACCTCAGTAAACATTTCAGCCTGGCTATGGCCTTGTGACCCATAAGGTACACTGTAGCACAGCCAGTCGAGGTGGGTCAGTCATTGAATATACAAATTTTATCATTCTTTTTCATATAAGTATATGAAAATATATAGATGTCATAAAATACTCATTTATTGGAATTCTAAAGCTAGTTTGTGTGTTTTAGTTTCCCAAGTATGCAGAAATTGTGACACTGACATTAAATGATGGATCAAAGAGAAGTGGCCAAGTACTTGAAGTCAGTGGATCAAAGGCTGTTGTTCAGGTTGGTTTAAAGGAGTTTACATGTCATAAATCCATTGTTACAACTGATGTGATATATCCAGTAACAGACTGTTTTATGGACTATCTCCCCGTGTACTCTCTAGGGTTATTTTAAATTTTACTGCACAATATTTGACCAAGAATAGACCTTTTTCGAGTTTGTTCATACCGCTGTGAAATTAGACAACAGATGCATTGGTGCAGGGTTAGCGTCGAGTCAAGGTAAATTATTCGAAAATACCAGCGAGAAAAGCAAAACATTTTGACTAAGAACAATAAAGAAATCAATTTTATTCTCATGGGTCTTTCTTGAAAAGGAGGCTAACCCTGCATAAATGCGCCTTTTATCAAGAAGCTCAGTGGTCTCTAGTAATTGAAAACTGGACTATTATTACATCATAGGTATTTGAAGGTACATCAGGTATTGATGCCAAGCACACTACATGTGAATTCACTGGAGACATTCTAAGAACACCAGTTTCTGAAGACATGTTAGGTATGGAACAATAAATCTTTCTACACTTTACATGTACATATCCAGGTACATGTATTAATGGTACTAATAGTTACAGTGTTATGTTATAGGGCGAGTATTCAATGGTTCTGGTAAAGCCATTGATAAAGGACCACCAGTACTGGCAGAAGACTTCTTGGATATCCAAGGTATTTAAACTTTAACCATTTGAACTCAATGTTATAAAATGAAGGTGTGACCATTAAAACAGCCTAAGTGCCTTTTTGATGTCCCAGTATTGATATTGTGGCACAGGATCAAATGTCTATTGATATCATTTTAGATTGTTATAGAATAAAATGAGAATAATATTGGAAAAGCAATTTTCATGGTCACCACTTACCACCATTTACACAATGACATGTCCCATCAGACTAAAGTCTTGCCTGGAAATTAGGCACTAGGCTACTGTGAAACCAACAATTAAAGTGTTCAGACGTCATTAGTGAAAGCTCCACCTCTTTTTGGATTTTTGGTCGCCTGTCGACCAATTCCATGTGAAACTTTAATATGGTGGGATGTGGTATGCAAATGGTGGTAAGACTGCTTTTATAGTATACACATGCATGTACATTAGAAAATCAACGAGAGAAAACCGCAGTGTACCAAATAAGGTTTGGCATACCATGTGTCTACCTGTTTCCCAATGCTTGTATGAGGAACAGTATATATTAGATGTTAGGTTTAATTTTATCATTGGTTCAATGTTTATTTTCCTTTGTTTTTGTGTATAGTAATGTATGAAAATGAGTATAAAACAAAGGAAAATGAAAATTGAAACAATTAAGGATAAAATTGAACCACAACATAGCCATGAAGTCAGAAGTAAAGAAATGTAGGATTACAGTGTCTCCAGTATAATTTGAATCGGCTCTAAGGGCCCGTTCACATGAGAGAGGGTGCCCCTATGTAGTAGGACTGATAGCTCTTTTGTTTTCTTTTCCCTGGGGGACACAAAACAAAAGAGCTATCTCTATTACATAGGGGCACCCTCTCTCATGTGAATGGGCCCTAATGCTAAAAAGGTCAATAAAAATAATTTAAGATGTACTTAAAATAAATATATTTTGTTAGAATTTTATTAATCAAATGAAGATGTGTATACATTAACTTTTAGGTCAGCCTATAAACCCTTGGTCTAGAATCTATCCAGAAGAAATGATTCAAACTGGAATATCAGCCATTGATACTATGAACAGGTTGGTACAGTTTAATGCATGCACTTATTAAGCCTGATTGATACTAGTGTTGTGATTGTCATTGCAATTCAATCATTATTGTAAACACAAGAATCCTTAAAACCCAATGTGAATCAAAAATCACAATTGTAAGCACCATTATACATTGTAAACTCCTGTGGTAGTTAGTGCTCTTCTCACATCCTTATTTTAACTTCCTCTCATCTGTAAGAACTCTGACTGTTTTTGTACAGATTTCCATTGTCTCTTTGTATTGTATTGTTATACAGGGTTCGTGCTACTCCTTAAACTCCTTGAAAACTCCTTGAATCTCATTTACGTTTTGAAAAGCCCTTGAATTTTGAATACTTTTGGACAAAAACGTAAAGGACTTGAATGGGATGGGAAACATAGAAATTCATTTTTTTCTTTTACATGTCAGTCAGGGAGGGGGATGTCCAATGCTTTCAGTAAAACCATTAGTAAAAAATAATAATCATTGGGTAACACCACTCCTTGAAAAATCGTTTTTGGGTCCTTGAATAGTCCTTGAATTCTCCTGGAATTTTAAATTCATATCTCAGCACGAACCCCTCATTTCTATTTCTAATCTGTGTAGCTCAGTGTAACTTTGAATACAGGGTAGCAGCAAATAAAACCAACTAATGATACCACAAAATCAGTTTGATTTAATTGAACAATCATAAAAAATTGAAATATTGAACTATGAACTCTTTTTTTGCAGCATTGCTCGTGGACAGAAAATTCCCATTTTCTCAGCTGCAGGTCTGCCACATAATGAAGTAAGCAAAGATTAACTTGTGATTTCTTTGTTATAGAGGGCTGGTTGTGCAGTAAGTGTAGGTGCAGTCTTCAAGCCTAAACTGAATGATGGTTCATACTCCTTGACTGCCACCCCATTGAACCATTCCCTATTAATTGCTGTTTTATGACATTTTTGTAGATTGCTGCTCAGATCTGCCGTCAAGCTGGTCTTGTGAAGTTCAAGAAGGGTGTTGTTGATGATCATGAGGATAATTTTGCTATTGTCTTTGCTGCTATGGGAGTAAGTACACTATCTAGTCCTACAATTGTCAATACATTGGACAAAGTTGACTATAACACTATAATTACATTTTGTGTAGGCTAATATGGAAACAGCTAGATTTTTCAAGCAAGATTTTGAAGAAAATGGTTCTATGGAAAATGTGTGCCTTTTCCTTAACTTGGCCAATGATCCAACGTAAGAATTCACACATTCTAATCTACTTTTAATTATGTGTACAATTATAAATATTTAAAATAAGCTTGTGTACACACCTATTTCAGAAATGGTTGTCTGCTTTGGTCTAAGTGTTTAACAACGGGATCAAGATTAAAGTTCTTTTCACCCTACTATTTTATTATAAAGGACCCAAAGAGTACTTTGGACTCAATAATTGACCAACACGTAACATTGCTTTGCAACATTTTTGCCCTTCAGTATTGAGCGTATCATCACTCCTCGTCTGGCGCTAACAACAGCAGAATTTCTGGCTTATCAATGTGAGAAACACGTGCTGGTTATTTTAACTGACATGAGCTCATATGCTGAAGCTTTGCGAGAGGTAAGAATGCAGTTTTTTTGTGACTTCAAAGTGTCAGTTTTCAAATGACTGTGAAAATGGCATCTTCTTGGCACAATTAGAAATGTACCTGATGAGTAAATCAATTTGAAGCTTCTCTGTTGTACATGTAGTAACAAACTGAGACTCTTTAGTCTTAGTAATGTACTGGCCCTGATATTTGCTGTGTTTTCATTGTAGGTCTCTGCTGCTCGTGAAGAAGTCCCTGGTCGTCGAGGTTTCCCTGGTTACATGTACACTGATTTGGCTACCATATATGAGGTACTTACATACAAGAAAATATCCTATTTCTGTCATAGCAGTTATAGGTTCCAAAATCACTTAATTTGTGTCTTGACAATCAGGTTAAAGTATAAAATGATTTATCCCACAATATAGAAAATGCAGCCAATCAGAAATCAGGAAAGCTATTGTATATTCAGCAGTATTCGACTGTCTCTTCCCATGAGACATTGTGGTAATTGGTTGTATTTTCTATGGCATGGGATAAAAAAGTTATACAATGGTTTCTTGGGGAATACTGTGGATATCCCACTCATCACTTGTATTGGTAACCACTGTGATATCTTTGTGTCTTTAGCGTGCTGGTCGTGTTGAAGGACGTAATGGCTCCATTACACAGATTCCAATTTTGACTATGCCTAATGATGGTATGTTAACAAATGATTATTCTTGTGAGTATTGGCAGTGGGAATAGCAGTTTATTAATTGATATTTATCTACAGATATCACCCATCCAATCCCTGATTTAACTGGATATATTACAGAGGGACAGGTCTATGTTGATAGACAGTTGCACAATAGACAGGTAAACCCTTGATAATCATGGTATTAATATTATTATAATTAATAATTAATTGATGACGCATTGTCCTGATGTATATTATTATGATAAAGATAATTATTGTAAAAGGTATTGGATTAAATGGAGTTATGATTTCCAGGTCTACCCACCCATTAATGTGCTCCCCTCATTGTCAAGATTAATGAAGTCAGCCATTGGTGAAGGAATGACCAGAAAAGATCACGCAGATGTTTCAAATCAATTGGTAAATACTAGATAAAGCACAATTAGATCATTCATTTATTCAAACTTAACCTGAGTATCAGGCTGTATTCAAACCTTAAAGTAAAATACTTTTTTCTTTCGTATGCAACTGATGTGATGCTGAGCATTTAAAAAATACTCTACTGTCCCTGAGTGAATATTTTTCCTGGAAGATTCTTATAATGTGCTTCTTGTTGTAGTATGCCAACTATGCTATTGGTAAAGATGTCCAGGCAATGAAAGCTGTTGTTGGTGAAGAAGCTTTGACATCAGAAGATTTGTTGTATTTAGAGTTCTTGACTAAGTTTGAAAAGAACTTTATCACTCAAGGTTTGTATTGAAGTTTGTAACTTGTGAAATGTCTGCCTGTTTATATGTAACATATGATTGGAGTTTATATAAAAATTGGTATATTATTCGCGCTCTGATTGGTCGTGAACCATGTGTGATTACAGTACACACGCATAGATGACGTCATTGAATCACGCGTGCTATGATTGGTTGAAATGTTTTGATGAATATTATATTAACCAAATAGATTCCATATATCTGTGGGCCTATACTCTAACAGATGCACAGAAGACGGCAACTTTGTCTCGTGGTGTACTTTTTTGTTCTCACCACATGTTGATGTCATCTCTGCATCTATCACAGGGAGCCCGGCTTGGGAGTCTTTTATCAAGAATAAAATGAACTAAAGCTCTTTGGGTTTCCTGTGGCGACCTCCATGAAACTTGATTACGTAAAAATGTACCGCGGTAATTTGATAGCGCCAAGTACTAGTGTAACACACTCACCTTAGTACACACAGAAGGAGAGAAGGGCTAAAACAAATTTGAGAACCTAATTTACCTCTCCTTCTGTGTGTACTAAGGTGAGTGCGTTACTAGTACTTGGCGCTATCAAGTTACCGCGGTATGTGCTCGAGTTTTATTGAGGTCGCCACAGGAAACCCAAAGAGCTTTAGTTCATTTTAGAGATGTATGGAGACTCCAGCTACACAGAGACCTGTCCGCTTTAGGTGTTCGTATTATGGAGGTGTCCGTAATGAGAGGTTCTATTCTTGTTAAAACAGGCACATGATAACACATTTATAACATATTTTTTATGATTTACAGGAACATATGAAAACAGAACAGTCTTTGAATCGTTAGATATTGGCTGGTCATTACTGCGTATTTTCCCTAAAGAGATGTTAAAGAGAATTCCTCAAAGCACATTGGCTGAATATTATCCAAGAGATTCAAGGCATTAACTCAATTTCCATCTTTATATCAGCATGCAGTATTTTAGGCTCAATTATGTTGAAATGGCATATTAAAGGGTCCATGCCAAACCGAGTAAGTGACCTCTGGCCAAATGCTGAAAATGATTTGATCTTTGAAGATATTTTAGTCGATCAGACATCACTTTCTCTGTTTTTGCATGAATCTCTTCAGTTATGAAAAATCAGATTTGAAGAAAAGAATGATTCCTCTATCACTATTGTACGGTTTGGGAAATTTAGTTCCAATCTATTAATTATGGATTGATCAATAATTTCAAGTAATTGATTATAAGTGGAACATGCTGCACGCATAATTAATGCAAAGCTAATCTTGAATGTTGAACTGTTAGTGATAGATATGTGCTGGGTGGGGATTTCTATTAATGTTGAATAACAGAATTTTACAGTATACATATCTGTACATGTATTTAGAAAAAATATTGGCAAATGCTATGGATATTATCTCCAAAGTAGTCGACCGCTAAGATTTACTCAATAGTTAGGAATGATCGCAACAGAATCAAGCAATATTTCACACACTTTTAGCAATTTTGTATTTTGACTTGATGTTCAATGAAACATCGGTAATTCTAGGTCAATCAGGAATTAAAATGAAATATAAGTCCATTCTTGGAAATAAAGCGTATATGTGAACTCGTACTTGGGTTGCGTATTCGTTGTTGTTAAACTCTGATATGATTTAGAAAGTCGAACAAGTTTCTTAGCGAAGTGCAGTGGCGTAGCGATTGCCCCCCCCTAAAATTTTGGACTTGAGCCTTCATCTGAACGATGATGTCAATGATATCACTTTAAAGTTCTACTTTTAATTTAATTCACAATATTCAAATGTTATCTCAAGTATACTGCGCACTTGGAGGAAGTTTTCCTTTTGTCCCATAACGTTTGTCCTGGGGGAAATTAGGAAATTAGCATATTTTGGCGGGAACTGGACCCCCTTTTGCTCGGACCTCGCTACGCCCCTGGCGAAGTGAACAAAAATGCGCGATGTAATTAAGGTTCTAGAGTGAGTTTCTCTCTCTGACAGCCTAACGTAGCGTAACCATTTCATGGAAGTTCCCATGCATTTGATTGCTTTGACACTACAGTGGTTGCCATAAATTGCCGAGATGCTAGAACAAAATTTCAATCAGCCTTGGTACACATTCTCGGATAAGCGGTTAAGTATTTGGTGTATACAACACCAATAAGTGTATCACAAATTGTATACACCTATTTCTAAAAAGGTCGTTGTACGAGAGGCCTCAAGCTACGCGACTAGACCGAAAAGGAATATGGGTAGTAGCAAAACTTCACTGGCTTTCTTTTCCGCTTAGGTATTGACTTCAGCATCAGTAAGTGAAGTTCTTTAGTGTATAAGGTCAGCTAGAGCAAGCTAAATTTGAGTAATCGTGTGGGATTTTGTGATTTTATAACTTAAGTGATTTCTTCTCATACTCCCCTTCGGGTGAATCGCGCACGCTTGATACAGACAATGTTCATTGAAATAGGTGTATTATCTATTGATACACTTGGTGTTGCATACCTAGTACTTACCCTTCCCTCTCTTTTCCCAAGACGCCCTGGGTCTATGATCTTGACGCGATTTTGGATATTTCTTTTATTTCGCCAAACTAATTCCACCACGAGACAATACGTTGCACGCGGATAGTTGTTATAGCAAACACTTTGAACGACAAATATCCAATTACTTTTATTAAATTCAGTGTTACAAGAAACCCTAGTAATTCTCAGTCGGTAATAAATTGTTCTACGATATTTTGATGAAAAAATCCTTCCTATCACGTGACCAAATTACAGTGAACCAGAGTAAGGCCTGCATAATCGCCTGCATACAGCTTGAATTCAAAAAAGATGTCAGTTGTGAATATAATATTGCTGGGGTGCATGTGACGTCACGGCAGCCATCTTGGTTGACCTTCAACAAAAGATTTCTCATTAGCGTTTATTGTTTGGTCATCCAACATGGCTACCGCTTCATTGTCTTTGGATTCCCAAAGGTATGGATGCACCCCAGCAATTGAGTAGTTTTTACCACTATAACAGCACCAATCGACCAAGCGAGAAGTCTATTCCATTTCAGAACACAGCCCAAGAAATTTACGTCATTTTATGTCATTACAGACATCGTTTGACCCAAATTAAAAGTGTACGTTGAAAAGGCGGTGGGTATACGTTAGGCTAAAGCCCTTCTTTGCTGTTGTTGTTTTTTTCTTACAAAAATAATTGCACGCGGACAGATTTTTTTGCACAGCTCCCTTAATTATCGTTATACTTTACACTTTTCATTATCCTTCTGTTTTTAACGTTCCCATTTATCACTAAAACATGCACCAGCAGAGGCGGATCCAGGGGGGTGTCCATAGGTCACTGGACACTCCCCTAGCGCCGTACGAAATTACGTCATCAGATTCCATTGTTAGGAGACCACCATCTTGGATGTGACGTCATCTCTCAACAGTCCTATTTGGGACACCCCCTTTGCGAAATCCTGGATCCGCCCCTGACCAGTGCCAAAGCAATCGGTGCGCGTGCCCAGATCAAGGGGTGTAGTGCCATAAAAAGATTATGATATAAATTGGGCTTATATAGAACTGCTTTTATTCGGAGCAGTCGACAGGAGCCCGATTTACACGGCAAACTTTTTATGGCACGGTACCCCTAAATCTTGACACGCGGACCCATTGTTTTGGGTACGGGACCCCTATCAGGCCAACAAATTTTCTGTTCGCAGGATGATAATTATGGGGCGTCTTAACATAACTGATGGGCCCGCGTGCCAAGAATTAGGGGTGGTGTGCCATAAAGAGGTTGTCGTGTAAATTGAGCATAGATACTAATCTAACTAAAATATGGAACTAAATTAGAACGGCACATGGGAAGTACGCATCTGAATTACAAGTCGATAATCCTTAGATGAGTACAAATTAATCTATATGTTGAGGTGCGAGGCCATCAGTCGTAGGGTGATCAGCATCTGGGTGTGACTGATTCTCGAGTTCTATTCCAGGTGATGCTTCTGCTTCATCGTCTTTCGCATCCTCTGAGTGTTCACTTGTCGAATTATTCAACGATTCATCACAATCGTCTAAAGTCTGAATCTCCTCGTCGCCGTTTTGTGATTGGTTCTCAGAAGAGGGTTTATCATCAACATCCTCTGAGCTCACGATTTGAAGAGATTCGTGTCCTAAAGTTCCATATTTACAATCAGAGTGTTTTTCTTGGGTGTTTAAAGGAGAATTTTCACTTGTTTCCCTAGGTGAATTATGTCCTTTGAAAGAATCTTCCGAATAGTTAGAATCAATATGTAAAGGTGAATCTTCCTTTTCCGATGTATTTTCATAAGAGGATTCTTCCATCCTACAAGCTGACAAATCACAACAACTTAGATCATTTGTGGAAGACCCATTGTTGTTTTCCAAGTGTTCAACATTTTCTCCTTCTTCATCCGACTCTGCTGAGTGCACATTCAACAGCTGTTCCTCGTGAACTGTTAATTCCGAATCACCAGCAAAGAATGCCGAGTCAATATTGTTCAAATCTGGGCTTGTTTCAGGTGATAATGTTTCCCCATTGGTATCTGATGTTGGAATGGCGTCTGCTTCGGTAGTGGAAGAAAGAGGGGATCTCAGCTTCACCTTCTCAAGGTAAAGTTTAAGCATTTCTTCTGATCCATAACCACGATGGCCTAAAAAATGAATTCAAAGATTAATAATTTGGTTAAAAATCATTCTACACTTTACGTAACGTGCTTGTTGATTGGCTGGAATATGAGGTAGAGTTAGTATTTCTGCAAGTTAAAAAAAGCGACAGTAAGAGGAACAACATTAAATTTAGGAAGAATGAAAGAGCTTCTCAAGAACAAAATTTGGAATTACATTGCAACAATACTTGTTTGTTTTGGTAACATTTTCTAACTATTAGCGTGAAAACTTTTCTCTAACAGCAAACTTCATTGAAATTTCTGAAATGGGTATGAACTTTCGAAATCATCAAAGGGGGTATGAAACCGCAAAACCGCAAACAAAATTTAGGAAAAACCGCAACAAAGATCGTCAAAAAATTCCCAAAACCGTAAACCGCGTACAAAATCTGAAGTCAAAAACCGCAAACCGCAGGTTAAAATAACAAAACCGCAAAACCGCATAAAAAATAACGCAAAACCGCATCACCGCAAACCCTTACGTCCCCCTCCATCAACATAATCGCGTGGTTGTGTCTCGCTTATTACGTCCGCTCGTAGATAATTACTTTTAATTAAAAAGAACGTGGCTGTATTTCACATGTTTGAATAAATAGGATTAAGTACATACCTTCTAAAGACCACAAACCAGAAACTTCGAGGGTTTTGAGCTTCTTCTCCAACTCAGCAACTCTGTTTCCTAAAATCCTAGAATCACAATTTAAGATCCATGGTTTTTCTAAAAATCACCGTTTATTTTCTCGAATTTTTTTCATGTATATTATTAAAAGGTAATCATACGTTTTCTCGTTCAATTTGGAATTAATTAGCACTCGTGTGTTTTTCAAAGAGCTCAAATTGCACTCGCCCTACGGGCTCGTGCAATTTTGATACTCTTTGAAAAACACACTCGTGCAAATTAATGAAGAAATGGTCAACATTATTAATAAAACATAGCTATAGTTAGGTACCCGACCAGAGGTTCTTTACTAAACTCCAGTTTAACTCTTAACATTCTAACCTGTTTGTGTTTCTTTGATGAAGTAGAGCGATATCTTTTTCAGACAGACTTTCTGATAGAGAGTTAGCTAAGGACTGAAGATCACTAACGGTTGATGATGACACTCCACCACTGAAACTGCTGGATATCTCAGAGATAAGTGATGGCAATGCTAGCAAACAAATATAAATGTGTAAATAAAGTGGAAATTGTGTGTAAATAAATTGAAAATAATAACTATCGTTTATTGAAAATCTGAATCACATCAATCAACCCGTTCGTTTGCTCGCTCGCTCAGTCCGTCCGTCCGTCCGTCCGTCCGTCCGTCCGTCCGTCAGTCAGTCAGTCAGTCAGTCAGTCAGTCAGTCAGTCAGTCAAAGGAACACCCATACAAGCAAACAAGACACAAGTATAAGGTTTTTGCAAACAACGTTTCGTGCAGAACTAAGTGCAGAACTAAGAGATTATTACCTTGTTTTACTCCTGCTCCTCCAATATAAGCATTAGATGCTGTATAACCTGCTTTAGCAAGTCTAGCTTTCTTTTTCTCCAAAGCAGCCTATCAAGATACATTGTATTAATTAAATCTGCAGTTCAGTTTACGCTGTCACGCTCTATACAGTTCAGTTACGTTGTCACGCTCTATACACAGTTCATATTCTCAGAAATTCCCAGACACATTAACAGGGTGTCATAGACACATATATGTCAATTTCCACGTTGTTTAACAAATAGTAGAAATAGTAGATGTAAATGCACATCCAGATACCACCAAAATGTGGTGACAGAGGTATTCCATAAGACGAAGTTGAGTTGTTCTCACTACATTTTTATGTCTTCTATACATCCCGTTTGTTACAGTACAGATGTTGGGTAATGGAATCTACTGGTTTTCAGCAGTATTTATCGAAATATTTCAACCAAATGGAGCGCACACACGACTCTCAGGCATCATCCCCACGTATATGCGTTTACGTTTGTAAACGTATCAAAAGACTTCTTTCCACACGAAAACGATTACAGTTGCAGTTCGTCTTAGCGGCATCCACAAGAATAACTTCATGTCTGTAAACGTATATTTTTTTATGCGCATAGACCCGTCCATACGTATATGCATCCACACGTATATGCGTTTACGTTTGTAAACGTATCAAAAGATTTCTGTCCACACGAAAACGATGACAGTTACAGTTCGTTTTAGCGGCATCCACAAGAATAACGTCGTGTCTGTATATTTTTTATACGTTTAGACCCGTCCACATGTAAACGCTTCATCTCGTGGACAATGGTAACCACTTCATTGAGCAAGTATTCACTGGTGTTGCGACGTCAGCGCTTTCGAAAATATGCGTTTATGGGTGTCGTCGTGAAAATGCGTAAACGGACTTTTCGAAGTATTAACTTTGGACAACGTTTTCGATAATATACGTTTACGGTGAGCGTTTGAGGCGTTTTCGTTGACGGGATGTCTAAACGCATAAAAATTGTACGTTTAGAAACGTAAACACATACGTATGGACGGGGTCCAAACCAGAGTGCCGTAATACACCAACAATATATATATAAAAATGATACCTTGTGCCTTGCTAGAGATGCATTAGCAATCCTGTTTTCTTCTTTCAGTTGTTTTATTTGCTCTTTTTGATACCTGAAATGTTTAGCAATCATATAGCAGCTTTAGCAATAACAATGCCAAATTCTTCATCTTACTTCTGTATGCCCCTGCTAGCAAAACCATATGCACTGTCACATTTTGCTAGAGATCTAGGCAAAATCATCAACGCTACTATTTGTCATTGTCATGGTTGTTTGCGTTTTACAACTTTTGACAAGCAGTTCCAAAGTTTATTTGGAAGTTCTGAAGTTCAAGTACAGTTGTACTTTGGAAATTCACAATGAACATTGTTGGTGAACTTCGGATTCATGTTCTGCGCAAATTTGTAAATTCGTTAGAATCGAGGTTGAGAATAAGTTGCATCACAAAGCAAGGCAGTGCTCTGTGCTCTGACTAAAAAGTTCGCAATTTAATCATCAAGATGAAACCTTCGGTGGCTCTCAATGTCTAGTTTGAATCAATAAACTGGATTCTAATGAATTTCCCATTTTACATGTGAAGTTATCCAACAGTATCCAATGAACTTCGTTGTGAATTTCCGAATTGCGACTTGAACTTTGGAACAAACTTCGGAGCCCACTCATCAAAATTTATGAGAAATGCACTAAAAGAAATATAAAATTAAGTGGACAAACTATCAGACTTCCATGCCTCACCTATTTTCCATCAGAATAGCATCGATATCAACAAGTCTTTTCTCATCTGCTCCTAGGATATAGTTAAGCTGGACATTAAGCCTTTCTACCTTGTCTCTGTAGTGATCTCTCTGGAAACGAAAGAAACGTCAAATGAATGAATACAACATAGTAAGTATTAAGTCATTCAGTCAATCAATGACAGACATGGCCCGTTTGCTTTCAGTGACATGTATCGAAGTCTGGAAAAATTCTTAGTTTTAGTAATCTTGTCCCAAAATGAATTTTTTTTATCTTGACATCATTTTGATTCAAAGTCACAAAAGAGAAGACTTCAGGTAAGAATTATGGCCAGAAAAAAACTTTACCTCAATAATTATTTCATTCTTTTCATCAGCTGCTGCTTGCACTTCTCTTTCAAGCTCTTCCACCTTTTTCACAAATAATGAAGTAGACAGTCTTATCCGTTCAAAATGCTAAGGCATGGCATAGCACACACTTGAAAAGTGTGTGTGTGTGTGTGCGTGTGGGTGGGGGAGGGGGTTAGCATTTGAAAATAAAGAAGGCTATCCAAGCAAAAAAGTTTTTAAACAGAACATTTGACTAGGTAGCACAGAGAGTGGAGGGGCTTAGCCCCCCCCCCCCCCCCCCCCCCCCGGTCCCCAGCCCTCCTTCTCCGCAGTCCCTGGCACAGCACACCATAATATGATATGGTACAGACATTTTTGCCATCACACAATAACTACTCTATTTACAACAACTATTAAATAAAGAACTGTGAAAAGAAACCATTTATGGATAACATCTCACTGAACAATGGAAGGGCGTTCTCTTCCGAAATGTCTGGAAACATAGTTCTGACTCTGTACCAAGGTACCAACTATATTTAACTAATTAAAGAACATTATTGTAATGCTGGTTATATTGTACCTTTTCCTTGTTATTCTCAAGATGCTGTATAAGGCTTTGTCTTGCCTCTAAATCCTCCATCTTTCCTGAGGCTTTTTCACTGGCCTTTTGTCGAGCCACATTTTCCCTGAGCAGAATTATATCCTCTTGAGCCTCTCTGTATAAGACTCTCAGATCCATGAAGTCATTCTTTAAGGCTTTGTTTTCTTCTCGAGACTCACAGAGTAATTGTGAAAGTGTCTAAAATGAAACACATATTTTGTTGGTACAATATACTTATTATAACAAATGTAAATTTATTCATTGTCAAGAATTTCCACTTTTAGGGCACTGTGGTTCCAGGCTGACATCTTCTATGGGCTTATACTGGATGGAACAATATGTTTGGAAGTAGTGGCTAAAATTTATTATTAATTACTCAAATTTACCATCAAACCAAGAATTACATCATCATCATAATCACCGCCATCATATACATTGTATCATTTTTTATTACAATTATTTCTAACCTTGTTTTTTCTATCTCTGACACTTTGTAGTTCTTGTTCCCAAATACTCTGACCAGAAAATTTCCTTTCTCTCTACAAACATACAAGTTATTTTGATATAAAAACTCAAGGGTACAGATTTTGTGCGTTACAATTTAAGTAAACACACACATGGCATAAAATTTATGAAAATTGACATAAAATATATAATTTACCTAGTGAGTAAATACAGACCACTTACATGTACAATAAATTATTCACTTTTTAGTTCAATACAGAGGACACATGAGCTTTTTGTATGAATTCCTTTGTCATATGTTCATTCTGGGAAAATTGTTTCAAGTACATGTGTCCCTCTAACCATTGGAACCTTTGGTGAGAGAGTTAATTATTTAAGTTATTTACTTTGTATCACTATTTCCATTTCAAAATTTATTTTCTCAAATATAACAGATGTATTGAGTCAGTGAAAGGCAGGGAGACCATTAACATATTTGAATTGGAAAGTAAAACTAAAAAACATGCACATGTAGCTTGTGCTATAATGTACACTGTGTAAGTGCAGGCTAAAATCCAGAATTTCAATGCACCTTTATTCTGATATGTTCAGGAGATCGTACAGATGGACTTGTTGCAGGTGACTTCTTCCCTCTTTGGTCTTTGGATTCAAGATGTTCAAGCTCCTTTTTCTTGTAGTTTTCTATTTCTTGTTGCTAAATATAATAAAAAATGAAAAAAGACATTGAATACAATACAGATAGGGGTGTTCATAGCAGCCCTTACTGTCTGTTTTGACTCATAAAGATGTCTGCTTACAGGGGTATCTGCCTTACGGGGGGTTCCTGCTTTACAGGGGTGTCTGCCTTATCTACAGGGGTGTCTACCTTACAGGGGTGCCTACCTTACAGGGGTGTCTACCTTACAGGGGTGTCTACCTTACAGGGGTGTCTACCTTACAGGGGGTATCTGCCTTACAGGTGGGGTGTTTGACTTAGAGAGGTGTCTGCTTTAGAGGACAATAGTTAATCACCCTTGTCAAATTAATTATTAGGGTTGAAAGAATGATCAGTTTTACTGGACTTTACCATTTGTTTGATCTTATTCTTGTAGATGTCTCTTTCTCTTTGACAGGATTCCAAGTCACCCATTAAAATCTTCAGTGCTTGTCGTTTGCTTTCCAATTTCTTTTTACAGATATTGTACTGAAAAGAAGAAATTACCAAAATCAATAAGCAGCGATTCAATGTCTGTGAAAAGATAGCAGTGAACAACAGTTTCTATTAAATAATTGGGGATGTTGAATGGTCAAGGCAAAACTTTGCAAGAACCAAGAAAAGGCATAATTTTTGTGAGCCTGATATGCTTTGTTACCTATTTTCTTTGTTTTCAAAATTTAAGACCCCGAGAAGGCTTTTTTGGGAAAAAAAATTAAAACAAACAAACAAACAAACAAACAAAAAACAAAACAAAAAAACAAAAACAAACCCTTAAAACAACAACAAAAAAACCTTGGGGACCCATAAAATTTGACTGAAGTTTTGTGACAGTCTCTCACATTCTTAGGGGACCATTTGACAGCCCTATAATTTAAAAGTTCATCTCAATATGTAGTCACTAAATAATCTTATTAAGTAAATAATTAATTAATTAATTAATGTGAGCACATGTATAGAGATACAAAAGTCATTTAATGCAACTTGCTGATCGAATTAGCCTTTTTTATATCAATGTGAAACAATATCTATTTTATTGCAATAAATTACAAAATATTACTCTTAAAGTCTACAAATTATGCCAATTTTAGCAACAAATATATAATTTAGTGATTTTAGAAAGTTCCTCAAAATGGCTAAATTTTGTGCTCTATAAAATTAATATTCTTGGGTATATTTGTTGGTCAGTCATAATAGACCACGGTTGTCATGGCTCAACTTCAGCCTTGACACTGTGTAATATTTCTTTAGAATTTGACTACAGCCCGTGGAATCTTAAAGTGTTTTGATTGTTTGTTGATGTGTACATTCCTTACATTACCATGGGCTGCAATCGATTTCTAAAGAACATATTACATGCTGTCGAGGCTGAGGTTGAGTGATGAGAACTGTGAAATGGCCTATTGAAATCATCATTTCCCACCTCAAATTCAATAAAAAAATACTAAAAATAGTAGCCTAAATTTACAGCTTGGGCTGATATATATACCACCCAGATCGAATTTCATGTATACGTAAGTACAGTTTGATCATCTTAATAAATGTTTTGAATAAATTTGGAGATGAATATTGCTGGTGTACTAGCTTTGCTTTTATTAATTTTGTAAATTATTATTACGTACAAAATATATGAATATAACTAGCTATTTCTAATAGAAAGTGAAATGCTGCGAGCAAAAAACAGCTGGTGTATCCACGTTAGCAGAACTGTTCCCCTAAAACTCACGAAAGTACACCGCTTTGTCTGATATATCAAATGTTTCTTGTTTATCTCCTGTGCGTTGTGTGACGAACACTGCTAGTTGACCTTCAATATTGAACTAGACACACTCGTGCGTTCACTCGTGCCCATGTAAAAGGGAGCCCAAAATCGGCCGTAAAAAGGACATTTAGATTACCTGCCGCTAGAGTAAGAGCGATTGACATGTTGTCGTTAATAAACTTTTTAACAAGACGCACCTCGAACCGTACACTGGTTGCCTGTAGTTCAACAAGCCGCAGTAGTAAAGACCTTTAATTTGTCTGTCAACAGCTATTCATGCAAAAATTTTGTACCGCTGATTGAATGTATCGCGTGCTCGTCTAGTGACATCCTTGAATCGACTCTCGATACGGTATGGACTTGAACCGCTGATCGTATGTATCGCATGCTCGTCTAGTGACATCCACAGATTACACTGTGTTCCGAATAGGAGGCTACTCGCTTCGCTCGCAGCAAATAAAAAAACATGTAAATAACAATTCTAATTAGAACCAGACAGATTTAAGTGTCAAAACGATCCATCCCATATAAATTGCAATTAATAATGAAGATGTAGACAAGCACTGATAATAACAGCATTGTGTAACAAAGTCTTGGTTCACTAACTTGCTTTATTTTACAAATTGTATTTTATATATCAGCTGGTCAGCGGTCTATATATTCACAGTCCCAGCTGTTGTTAATTTAGGTTGAAATTCATTTTACACCATATTTTCTTAGAATGTTCATTTTAAAAATACTGAGTTCAATAGAAATACTTTATCTAAGACCAGTTTTCACGATCAAAAACTGTGAAATCACGTCATTTGTTTTCACATTATAAATGCAAATTTTGTGAGTGAACAATCAAGACATTTTTTGTGACGCTTAGCTTCGCCACGTAAACCATGACGGGGAATAAAATTATAGTTCAAATTATGATGGATCGAGATTACAGGATTTGTTAAGACTGGTGTGAAAATGATTTCAACTAAATTAATTTATTTTTTAAGTTCTTTTTGATTATCATAAACAAGTTACGCCACGTAAGAGCTAGACACCGAATGTATTTTCATAGCAGGGGAATATTTTTTGTTTTTAATATTATCTAAACAGTCATGATATTATTTTAAAATTCCTGTAAGAGTTTATATCAAGCAGCTATCGTGGTCCTTCTACAATGTTCACAAGTTCATATACAAACAGTATTTGGAGTGATCAAATTGTTTAGCATAAACCCCTTTAGAAACATAAAAATTGTTCCTTACCTCGCTAACGAGCAAAGCCCACTCTCTTTCCCCTCTGGCCAGAGTCATTTCGAGGACTTATAGGTTCAATATCAGGTCATAATCCTGAAAATAAGCCGAAAGTGAGTCCCAAATGAATGTTTGATGTTTGATTTTGGTATCATGGACGAGAAGAGACTGGGTCAGTGTATCAGGAAGCCCAACCATCGAAATTGTACGAATCTTAGGAAAAAATTATGGATCGTGAAACATAACAACGAAAAGAAAAAAAATGTCCTTCTTATAATTTTTCTTTTAAACAGTCTTTCATTTTCATACCGGTGAGTTGTTCATTGTCGACACTTGCTTTCACACGGTCTAACAGGTTTAGCGTCCTCCAAGGACCGCTCCCTCTACCAACTTTGCCTATAACCAGATCGTCATTACTTGACAGGGACCGCGGAGACGAGGGCCTGGGGGTATAGCCCCCTCCCCTACTTTCTGCGCTACCCTGTCAAATGTCCTGTTTAAAACTTTTTTGACTGGGTAGTCTACAGCAGATCCTCCATGCACTTCAGTTCAAGGTGCTCCGCGGTCCCTGCATGCTAGAAGTGTCAGGTCTTAGTCTTTATAATCTACTTTAATTCCGTCTTGCAAAGTAACAATGAACAAATTTCAAATGTTATTTATAACACTTGTAAAACAAAGCTTGAATGAAGTTAATTAGTCGGGTAGCACGACTCTAGGTTTTGATTCTATCGAGGACGAGAGCTCGAATAAATGATCCCTAATAGAGATCACCCATAGATACTTTTAGTCGTGAAAACGAGATCCCAGAGGCTTCCTGTGGTCGCGAATATATAAATCGTCGCGAGGGAGGTATAAGAGATATCAACATGGCCGAGACAAGAATGTATTTCGTCAAGAGGCCATAATGAGCGAAACTCAGTATTGATGTCTGTGCGATGTTCGTGGCGACTAAGGCTATTTTTAATAAATTCTGCATCGCGCGCGCAAGCTCTTAAACAATGCGGAAAGCAAACGCTCCCGTCCGCGCGCACGTCAAAAACGCGATGGATAATAGCGTTCACTTGGGCTACGAGGAAACTCTGGTAACAATTAAAGCTTGCTTGCTTGCAAAGGCCACCTGTGTAATTTTGCACGGTCTACAACAGGTAGCCCCGTAATGAACCTATCTAATAAAGATTTGGAGTTAATAATTTAACCCGAAAGCGCGGTCTAGACAGTTCGAAAGGTAGGTCCTTCATATATGGTACATTATAATGGGTCCTATTGTATATAACATAATAATACTAATAATAACAATAATAATAGTATTTCGTTATATACAATAGGACCCATTATAATGTACCATATATGAAGGACCTACCGTTCGAACCATGTCTGTAGGGCTTTAACCGTATAAAGAAAGTACATTTTAGTCTCAGCTGAATTTGTATGAGCTCCTTACGTAGAATCAACAAACTAACAAGCATGCATGAATTATCCAAAATTTAAGACTTTTTCAAGTACTTGCCTCAAGATTGTTCTTGAAATAGGAAATCAGTTTTGTTGGTTATCCAGCACAGTTAAAGAAAAAACCGTAAAATCCATAAACAATCATTGGTGTGACTTCTTGTCGTAGCAAAGAACCCTTATGCTTATGGTTCCTTATGCACTTAGAAATGTTCATGGAAATTTATTCTTTTATTAATTTACTCTTTCTCTGTTTATTTATGAAATCATTCTTACGGTTACTGGACTTTGATTGGTTCTCCTATTTCCCCAAGGGTTTGGAACAGTCTATCAGCATCACAATGAAACTTCGCCGAATAGACTACCCCAATTAGACATTAAAATTATTAAGTGTCTAGGTAGCGCAGCGGTCTAAGGTGATATCTAAAGGTATGGATTAGGGTCCGGATATCGTCTCCCTCCCTGGCCTTCGGGCTAAGACAACTGTTTTTATGTAGCACCGGGATAGCGTGGATGGGGCCGAAATCTTCATCCGTAACGTAAGTCGATTCGATGTCTCAGCTTCTTTGAATGTCTCGGGAGAATCGTCCCAAATTTCATTTTTAGCTTTTTCAATTATCTAGTTATTCTTTTCTCCATTTCCGGGGGGTCCGATTTAAGAATTCAGATTCGAGCCCTGTGTAGGTCGGAATATTTTTCTTTTTTTCCCTTTTTCACCTTCCTTTTTACACTCTTTCTTCATTTTTAGCTTATCAATACTTAGATTTTAGCATTTTCTGTAATTTTTGTGTATTTTTAGTTTTTTTTGCAATCTGTTCTAATATAAATTTCAAATTGTATCGTTAATTATTAATTTATTCAAATTTTGTTCTATTTATTTCTTGAATATGTTAACGTTACCAATTTTTAATTGACTGGTTTTGACTGGTAAACGTGAGAGATTTTAATAGTCTTCTTTGTTTCTAACTTTAATAGCAATCTGTCCTTATATTCCTGCCAATAATATAGTGCCCCTGTCAATTTAAACTCTCTTGAGTAAATTAAAGGAACATTTTATCTTCTCCTTATCGAGCCCAACCTTGTTCTATGACCGAACAAACAAACGAACAAATGAATGAAAGGATGAATTAACGAATGAATAAATGAGCGCACAAACCAAGGCACTCCTGGCTCTGTTTCAGAGAGGGCGTTTTACACGCTGGCGCGCGCTATGAATATTAGTTTAGGTTACCTGTGTCATGTAGCAACTTATTACGACCACCAAGAGACCGTAATACTTGTCTAAAGGAGAAAAGCTCACTATTGATGTCTGTGTGTTCGTGGCAACTAAGGCTATTTCTAGTAATTTCGCCATAGCGTGTGCAAGGCTCTTAGGCCGCCATCAAATGAGAACGCACGGAGGCGCCAGTCGATGCAAGTTTTGACCACAGGGAGCCCAAGCTATGCTTTTAAGTGAAATATCTATAAAGGGAAAAAATAGTTAAAAAATTAGTTTGAAACATCTGTAATATGTAAATCAAACGAAGGCGCAAGTCAGAACCACAAGAAGACTCATGCTTCTCTTAACACTTCTGATCAATCCCCGCGTGATCTAATTCTGCACACAGCACGCACGCGCGCGCGCGCGTTGTCTATTTCTTATTCATTATAATGTTTTTGGTTTAGTTCGTTCGTCCAAGAACGCAAACTAGTGACATGACGACAGTGGATTCAATACTTAAGGATATTCAAGCTCTAAGCTGACAATGTAAAGATATAGATATCTTCAAATCAATAATTTGTTCTACTCGGTATTTCATCAATTTATATCAGATAATTTTTTCAAGGGAAGAACGTAACGGAGGGCATTCAATGAAATCGAGGTGAACATGAATTAGTAAGTTAAAAAAATAGTGCAAAATAGCAGAATAAACAATGGAAATCAAGTGTTTTTGTATTATTTAATTACTTTATATTTAGTGCAATGTTCATTTATGGACCAATTTTCTTCTCTTGAAGTGATAAAGACCAGCCACGAACCAAGAATGTACATGGTGTGATCATTTAGATAGCCTGGGTTAGATAGGTTGTTTTTTAAGAAACTACACAAGTCAGCTGGCACAATTGTCTACAAAGTACTTTTTCTGTGCTCTTTTAGGAGTTTACAGGCTCGAGCCTTGTTGACGCCAATTAGCCTTCTTCATCTTTTCTTCCTTTTTTTTCCTTTCTTTTTCACTTCTGTTATTGGATAACCGGACTGCTTTTGTACTGTTGATGAGGGGAAGTGTAAAGTGTAACGTATACTAAGTATACTATATTAATTCTTTAATTTTTGTCGCACAGGACGTTTAACGTTCCCTTATTGCGTCTATTTCGCGTGAGGTTGTGTGAGGGTGAAACGAACCGTGCCGTGGCAGTGTGGTCGTGTATCGATCGTGTAAGTGCCGTAAAGTCTACAAAAACATTCGAAATTCCTGCCGCGAGCTTGCTGTGCAGTGATCGTTTCACAGTCATGTGATTAAAACCGTTCTTTGAATCTGATGGTATCGTTTACACACGGCTGCGGTTTCTGGTAAAAGAAAGAGAAGTGTCTGTTCAGACAAATGTTGTTCGATCGTACAGACAAAGGGAGTTGCTTGTAGATAAAGTATGTGATAAGTGATAAAACAAATATTTACAAGAGCTAAGCTACAGAATCATGGGGCCCATCTCAACTAGTTTCTGAGAGCCACTGGCTCGGTAGTCGCTAATGAGCCGCCGAGCCAATTAATATGATGATAAAATGATGAACATAATACTCTATTTATAGGTCTCTTGATTCTTGCATTCCACGAGTTTACCAATGGGTGACCATGTTCGTTCAAATTATAAGCTTAGTGGCTTGTTTGCAAATCAAAATTAAATATCTTAACGATCATTGCCTAGCGATTGGTCTATTTCTATTAAATATTTTAGACCTTTACACCTTTTTACCACTACTTCCCCAATAATTTTTCGCGATTTCTATTGAGATTACCCGTTGCTTGGCAACGTGCAATATTTTTGATAATAAAAGTAAAATAAAATGGCGTCCAAGCGTTGTGATTATTTGTATGACTAAAAGTGTTTTTTTCGTTTTGTACTTATTTGACTATAATTACTAAAGTCTGCCTGATCGAGGAGTCAATGAATGAGCTCGTTCAACCATAGTGCACTATAAGGTAAGTCCTTGTCTAAACTGAATGACATGTCTGTATTTAGACCATGTCGTAAGCTCGAGTAAGCTTATGTTAATGCAAACTTAAAGTTTGCTGGCTGTTATCTCATCAGATATGGCTCGTACATGGATGACAAAAGGATAAGTCATTGTACTTACAAAACATATCTGATTAAAAAGAAACGAGCTTGAATCATTTGGAAAATTTAAGCATAAGCTTACAGACGATTCACTTCAACTTTTGACGCCATTGTCATTAACAAAGAACGGGGTTCAATTCGGTGTAACCATATTTCAAAATACGTCTTTGAGTTCCCTGCTAGCAGAGAGAAAAGCGATGTCTCGCCAGAATTTTCCTAAGAGAGCTGCTAGCAGGGAAGTCTGTGAGTGTTTTTGAACTTTCTAACGTGTAATACAACTTAATTTCAATGGAATATATGAAACTATTAATTTAGAGAAATCTGTATTTATCGCATAAATTAAGCTTAAAAAGTTTGAATGCTCGTAAGTGTTGAGATTCTCAGATTTCAAAGTTGAATCGGTGACACCCTATTAACCTTTGTGTTATGAGTATAAGGCTTAATTTTTGATGTCAAAATAAATATTTACACTCATTAACACTTGTTATTTTCTCTTCATTCTAGACTTTGCTTCTTGTGTGTTTGATTTACCAAGATGAATTCGTCCATTAATTTCAATGGTCTCAACGTTTATTCACAGTCTTTTGCTTCATCTCCAATCCTTCAAGGTGGTGATAACATCAACATTAATATTGCAGTTTCTTATACTTCTCCCAACCAGTTTTCTTGGAACTCAACTGCCTGCCATAGTCTACCACATCAAGGTCTTCATGTCAAAGGAATTATTCTTGTTCCACTGTTCTTGCAAATTATATCATCTGCGAACAAGTCAAAAGAAATAACATCAGATGTAAAAAACTGCTCATTTGTCCCAACATTAAATGTTTCAGTGCATAACGACAACACAGTCTCAAAGGCTGGTTACAAAGAAAGTGTTATGGATATACATACATTCAATGTTAGTTGGAAAGCTGAATTTTCATTTTCTTTCACTGTAACAAAAGAAATTCCAGCAGATTCATTGGTTAATCTCACTGCTGTTTTTTCACTTGGGAATAAAAGTAGTGAGATTAAGCTTGGGAGTTATAAAACTTATTCTCTTGTGGATCTTGTGGTTACACCTAAGGGAACATCTCTAAGCGAGACTCCATTGTATGAGCTCACAATGGGTGAAGCTGTGTACTTTGGTGTCTCATTCAAGATTCCTAGTATTACAACACCTTCGTTGTCTTTAACTATTACTTTGCCAGCATTTGGTCAACAAACACCCATGAAATTTTTACAAACTAAAGTAACAAAGCTTGATAATGGAATCACTAGTGAGAAACTTAGTGCAGGTTCATCCAGTCAATTCATAAGTAAAACCATTATTCAATCAATCTCTAGTACTGCAACATTTGATTTTGGCAAGACATCAAGTGCTACACCTTATATAAATATTAATTCAAGTGCAAGTATAGTTGTCGATATTGTTGCCAGTGTAGCTAAAACTGTACCATTTCGTCCTGGTCAAGCTGGCAATGTAACATTTTTATTGACATATCAAACACTCACTGGAATGCAACATTTTGGTCCTATGTACAAACAATTAAATCTCAGCCAGCCACCTGTCTTATACATAATGGAAATGATTAATAGCCAGCCTAATTATCAAGGACATGATTCCATCAAGTTTACATATAAAATCACCAATCCTACATATGCAACTGACAGCGTAGAGGATATCATTGCTAGTATTCATTTGCCCAATGACGTTGCCAAAGTCAAAAACTTTACAGTCAATTTATGCAGTGGAATAAGCTGTTCTTCACTCCTCACAAACACGTCAAGTCTTAATGTATCTCTAGCAAGGTAAGCACCAATAATAACTGCATAATAATAAATTATTAAAGGGATTCTTGCAGTACCATTGATGGTCGTTGATGATCAATATCTCGGTTCTCCTTAAAGTTCTTTAAATTTGGGAAGGATTTGAGCAGAAATCATTCACTTTTGTTGTAGGGACCTTGTCATTTATTGAAAATTGAAAGTACCTGAATAAACAAATTTTCTAAAAAAGATACCATCAATAAGCTATTCATATGTTACTAAGCATTAAGCAGATTTAGCAACATGAGAGGTGATAAAAATATTACACTTATTAATTTTATTAGGTGTTATATTAATTGGTATCTTAAGCAAAGGGCGGATGAGCTTGACTGAGCCAACAGCCATCATGCATCAGTGAACTTTTATTTTATTGTGTTTTGATTGTAATTTTAAACAGTAATTTGTAGTATAGTATACGTAATTTGTAGTGCAGTAATTTATAGTGTATTTTAAAATTAATTTTCATGGTACGGACTGTGTAGCGGCAGCCCAAGGTGCCATCCTATGCTCACAGTCTACCATGCATATTCAGTATATGTTTTTGTAAAGTGCCTAGAGCAGATTTTGGATAGGCGCTATATAAATGATCATTATTATTATTATTATTATTAAGCATGCTCTGATTGGTTGAGAATCATGTGTGATTATGGTACACATGCAAAGATGACATCATTGTATATCTTACATGTGCTCTGATTGGTTGCAACGATTAAATGAATATTATATAAAACAAATAGATTCTATTTTTCCATGGGTCTGTACTCTATAATAGATGCACAGAAGACGTCAAAATTTAGTGAGAACAACAGTCATGCTACTTGACTTTGTCTTGTGGTGTCCTTTTGCTCTCACCACATTTTGATGTCATCTATTAGAGACTGTACAGATGCACTGAAAAATGGAATCTATTTCTTAAACTGCTATTTATTAAAACATCACAATGGCATGTTTGAGGCACCATTTCACTTCTTGCAGCAGTTTTCATGTGAGCACGGCACTGAGACAGTCATGGCAGGCATGGTCTGTTTCACACTCACACAGCAACTGCTCTAGTTTTCATATGAAATTTGCAGGAAAGAATGAATGGACAGTGCTCATGGAGCAGATGCTATTTTCCTCTTACAGAGCTGATGAACTCCTGTGAGGAAAAATATTATCTGCTCACAGGGTACATGGACAAATGACTGACTATGTAGCAACATTTGAAAAAGCTCCATTTCTTTGTTTTCATTAAATTTGCAGCCTAAGCACAGGATCAACTATAGAAGGAAGCTTTCTAGTGGTCTTACAACCATCTGTTATCATTGGCAGTCAACTAAAAATCACCTTATCATTAACATACAAACGGCCATCATGGATCAGTCCCTCATTGAGGACTACTGACAGTATAATCAACATTAAACAAGTCGTCTTCTCTGGTCCACATAATGTCAATAGCTCTGTTTCAAGTACTAATGACCATTCAGTTATTACACCTGGTGAAGATCTTACATTCCAGTTATTGATGACGCTACCAGTAGCCACTAGTAACAACTTTGCTATGGTAGTCAAAGGTGATGGTGCTACAGTGGTTAGAGGTTTTATAGATAAGACAGGACCAGGAATTCATTTGGAGGCTGGAACCTTGGTTGGAACTGGTAAGAAGAAATATTCAAGTCACTGAATATAAAGGAGTGCTCATGAAAAATGGCCTAAGTGACTTCTTTGATGGAATATATTCAGGCACTGATATTGGATGCCATTAAGACAATTTAAGAAAACTTGAAAAGTCATCAGAAAAGTCACTTGAGGCATTTTTATGGACATATCTCTTCCAGTGTTGATTAAAAGTTGACCAGCTGTTGGTGTTGACCTGTCGACAGCTGCTGATCAGAAGTATACTCCACAAACATCTTATTGCCTGATTTAATTGAGCACTATCTCAAATGTACTAGCTGTGCTTTTAAGACCATGTTTTCTATGCCAAAAGCTTTTACAGCCAAAATCGTTGCATCGCGACCAGCAAATTACAAATCTTGTTTTGATTTTGGGTTTTTCTGAGCCGTCAATCAGTTTGGGGGTGGAGCTTCTTTCAAATCAACCAATCACTGAACGAGTTCATGAAAACTCCACCCCCAAGGATAATGGTGAATCAGAAAAGACCAAAATCTTACCGACGTTGGAGGTTGCGATGCAACAATTTTTGCTGTAATAATTACTAGAAAATAATATTTTGCAGCTTTGAATGCCACCTCGTCCAATGTCAATGGTTTGCCGGTCTCTGTTACCTCTCCTGTACTAGTAGGAGTATTTACCAAGCTTACTAACAATGACAGTACGCAAACACCCGCTAATGGTCAGATATCATTCCATATTGCTGTCCGTGCATTTAATGCATCATTACTTATGGGGAAGAAGTTTGTAGATATCATAACTGAAGTCTATGTTGATGGAAATGCAGTGGTGCATAAGTCTTTCAAAGTCAATCTCACGGTAAGGCTTAGTTGATACATATACTGAAAGTAGTGAGTGAACTTGTTTGGGCTGCATCTTTGTATAGAGATATAATAAGGAATTAAACTCATCACCAATAGAGCGTTTTCACGTGACGTCATCAGCTAGTCAAAATCAAAATCATGTATCAAGAAAAGCTGATTAGCTGATATCTTTTTTCCATACCATCGAGGAAATACTTTCCTGTAAGTTTGGGCAATTTCTGATGCTCCGCTTTTGAATAATCACTGACCTAAGTTCTGTCACGCCATACTGTCACGCGTTTTCAAATCGCATAAAAACATAACTTGCCACAAATTTTACATCAATGGGTTAGTCGATGAATAATCTTAATTGTTCTAAGAATATTTTCAGCAAAATAAACAGATTACTCCCGGTTTTAGTATCATTTCAATCACTCGGTGTTGTGGCCGCCATATTGGGGTTCCAAAGTGGTACACCAACATGGCGGCTCCATACATTCTTATCAAACATTGAAGCAAATTGAAAAATTCATATCTTGGTAACGAACAAACATTTTGACTCTAACTTTTCCAAATAAGCACAGTTTTAGTTGCTCTTTCAGGTACAATTACTATGATATTGGTCAGAGCTCTAGAAAGGCCCGAAAAAAATCAAATTACGTAAAATCACGTCACGTGATCGGAAGTGCAAACGCTCTATAGATGAGTTTGGCACAGGTGCTTGGTCAGTGGGAGGTGCCTGGCCTAGGTGCAGCCGTTACCATGGCAACCCTGTCTCAACCCACTGAGCACCGTCACACTGAACAAGTCAGTGGAGTACTTACCTACTTACCTTAAGAGGTGGGAGGGTGGGAAAATGCAATACCAAGAGCGTATACGCAAGCTAGCTAGCATATGCGAGATGTACTTTGATCCATGACATTTGATCCTGAAATTTAATCTGCGATATCTGTGCCTGGATCGCCATTGTCGCGACAGTATGATGGCAAGCTAGCGAATCAGCGAATGCGAAGCATGCCACGAGCACGTGGCCATGCTAGACAGCATCAGATAACACTAGTAAACAGCAGGCGAGCAAGGGCATACCGGTACCGGAACACCATAAATCCATCAAATTAAGCATTCACTCCCTACTGCGAGCTAGCGATTATGCAACAATATATAAGCAGTGCTAATTGCTGAAGTTTAACTTTGCCTAAATTTCATTTAGCCACATTGAATAGAAATCTGTAACACCATTGGATCTGAGTCAGCCATGTTTAGGTCATTCCTAAGCTAATTCCATGTATTTGAATTGGGGATAATCTTGAGTACCCAGACCATCTCTAAAGGGTCGTGACATGGTACGTGGGATCAGGGATCACAGGCTTGGGATCGGGATCTCAAGCCATGGGATCGGGGTCACAAACGTGGGATCGGGATCAGTAGTCAAATCAACAGGATTCAGTGATCAAAATTTTTACAACTGGGATCAGGGATCAAAATAAGAGAACTTTTGGGATCAGGAATAAAAATTTTCGACCAAAAAACGGGATCACGAGCGAAAAAACGTACCATGTCACGACCCTGATCTCTAACACTTTCCCTTCTCCGGCTCTCCAAGGTTGTGATTAGTAAGTGTAAAATGCTATTGAAACTTGAATATTTTAGTTTTGTGTATATTATTAGTGATTTCTACCTTTTAAGTCTGGGTGATATCGTGTGTACTTAGCCTCATTAGTATCGGTGGTTTCTTCAATCCTCTCTGCTTCAATTAATCGTAACGCTGCGAAATTACCAATCAATAAAATGTCTTACTTGTTCTATCCTGACTTGATTTGCTGTTTTGATGCTTGTTCTGTCAGTTACTAACGTCCAACAACACTGCCACATAATGGCTCGTGGTTGCTTACGCAAACACGTGGTTAATACATGTAAGTTAATATAGTTATCTAATTCGCGACCTGTTACGGAATTGGAAAAGAATTTGTTTAGCTGTATGCGTTGAAGTTTTCTTTGAAATATCAAATAAAACTAGACGCATAACTGCGTGAACTCGGGCTTCTCTTTGAACGTTGCGATTTATCTCTGTTAGCTAAACGTTTGAAATAATTAAAACTCAAATAACATTGTCCTCTGGAAAAGTTGCATCATATGAGTATAAGCCATTGCAATAGCGAAGCGCAACCGTGACGTCACAACTCAGACAAACAAACCAAATTTTTCATCTCCTTGAGCCCGATTTCGGTATTTTGGATTTTAATGCTCATTTTTTAAAACATAAGCAACGTTTTCATAATAAAATGTAAGTTTCTCCATGTTCTATTCAGTACGATTTCAGATTCATAATGTTTGTCTGAGTCATGCATCTATTAAGCGGGCTATTTTTAGTATCGCTGCGCAACGCTATTTTAAAGACACACACCGTGTGTGACCGAGGGAGCGTTGCGTGACGAGGTTTATAAACACGGCTGCGAGGGAGACTACTGGAGACATTGTTCCAAGCCATCCTGTCAACATCATATTCCCTGGCTATAAACAAACTTTCCCTTAGAGTGGAAACGGTAAATCCGTGAAATACTATTTTTCCAATGATCGCAAAAATGTACCTTTGAGGACTTGGGTGTATTTGAACGTATTACCTTATAAGCAAACTGTCTGAGCTTTCTACTTTTATTGTTAAGGCTTTTTAGAGTTCGCATTGGTATTCTGCTCGGTTCACGATCACGTTATAAAAACACTCTACCCTGAGTACTTAGCTTATAAACATGTCTGTAATTATAATAAACATACTATGAATATAAACGAGATCTAGCATTCTTTGTATTGATACAAGTAAGTTCAAATCATTAGCTTTATCTAAGTTATTACAATCATTGGGCGATGAATTCACCGAATAGTTTCGCAATAAACATCAAGCCTTGCTATAACAAAGAAATCAAACACTCACTTTAATTAATAAGCTTAATAAAAAATACCTAACGTGATAGAATTGAGCATTGGGAACGTGGTTCTAGTTTGACACTTCTTCAGTGCATCTTCTTCATTTACAGTCTTTGTCTGATTCTCCTTTGTTTGTTCGTCGCTGAAACTATGTTGAGATTTAACAATAATGGTCCTTTGTGCTGTCATAGTTCACATAAGATTGAGAAGTTGTTTCAAAATAGCTTGTTTAAGTTTAGCTTGGTTCACTATAAAATGATCACTCGTAAATGTTCTCTCGTATAGAAGTTCGCGGTCTCTCATAAGGTTCGACTCGTTTCGAAAACGCTCGACATCTTTTAGTGTGGGTCTACCGCGAATAGTGTGCATCTGTAAGTGCTTTAAGCTTACCTCACATCATTTATAAACCAAGAAGCTAAGCGAAAGCGAAGGGAATCGAAGCCTTCAAAGCTGTTAAACTTTGACCACGAGCAAAGTTATTGATCACGTGAAATGTATCGATCACGTGATAGCTACTGACCACGTGACTGCTTTTTGTGGTCGAAGACAAATAACGAAGGGCAATTTATACCTCGGGCATTCCACAGGAAGCCCGAGTAAAAATTAGTTTAGCAGGGTCCCAACTGCCAGCTGAGTTGAATGCATTCCCCGAAAAGGATTATGGGTCAGCTATTTTGGTTAGCATTTCCTAATCTGATTTGAGAAAGTGAAATCGTTTGTGGTTTTCATAAAAAAAACATTTGTGATATTACCAGTTGAAAATCTATTTTTGTATATCAATATCAACTAATGGTACATCATGCCCACATTGCAGCATAAGCAAAAGTCCTAAACACCAGTAAATTTATCCATTTTGAACTTAACTCAGTTCGCTGAAATTAAACTCTACGGTAAGACCAGCTTCCATACAAATAGCTTTGATAAAATAAATGATTTATAAATCTCTTTAGAAATAACATTGCCAAAAATGAGAACTAATTTATACATAATGAGTTTTATTTTCGTTACCTTGATATGCTTGAAACGCTGACTAGATCAGATTTTCTCAAAAACGGTCTGCTTGATGCATGCTCCGACTCTCGTAAAAACGCAGGAATCAGCCAAGAGAAAACGTCGCTTACATCCTTGGAAACACAGTTAGAATTTCTCAACATGATGATAAGTAGTTTTGATAGCCATTTCTTTGTTTGAAATTGTGGACTTCAAGTGCCTCGGATTCACATTTATAGTAAATTTCTGCTCAAGACTATCTCCTCGGCTCGTCTAACCACAAACATCCACAGTCACCGAAACTCAGTGTTGTTTACGCCTCCAAACTTCTCCAAAACTTTGTTTTTCCATTCAAAGAGAACATCATATTAGCAAAGAGATCGGCAAATTGAAGCAATGATGTAATTTTCTATCGTATTTCTGTACGTTTAGTTGGAAACAAACTCACAAGTTGAAGGACTTTGGCTGTCGTTTCGTCAAAATAAATGCTTTTTCCCGCCACTGGGCAGCGCGTCCGCAACAGAAAAGGCGCGAATTTCTCCTAATTTTATTATTAGACTCGGAAATATTTTAGTGAAACTCTCTATTATGTCTTCTATAATAGCAAAATGGATTTACATTCTAGAAAATGAGGCATTCGTATTTTAACCATTATCTTGGTAGGTATGAAGTAGTACAAAGAAATGCTAATCAAAATAGCATTTCAAATCCTCGATTCTGATTGGTTGACCTTGGGATTGTTGCGAAGGTCAACTCAGCTGGTGACCTTGAGAAGTCAGGGAATTCTCAGAAAAATTTAAGATCAGAAAATTGTCAGGGAATTTTTATTAGGTCGCCAGAAATTGTAAAAGGGCTAAAAATGAAAATGTCACACAAGTAAGTAAAAAGTCAGGGAATTATTAGTTGGGTCACAGTACCGGAAAATGTTAAATTAAACATTACCGATCAATGATCAATGGCGATGTGAAAGACGCTTGTTACTAAGCCACGGCTTCACGAGCGATTTTTTGCGTGCACTGGCGACGCGATTTTTTAAAATCGCCAACGCACGAGGAAATCGCTCGTGTAGCCACTCTTGCACAGACGACGCGACAGCTGAAAAAATCGCCAAACAAAGTTGCGAGAAATTAATTGAGTTGAATTTTTCGCAACATATTCGTGGACTTTGTCGCTCGTGTAGCCACTCTGCAACTTTTTCCTTGCACTCGCGACGCGACTAAAGTTTATTCAGCCACTAAGGTGCAAGAATGAAATTAAGGCTTGGATCTTTTTCAAAATGGCGGACAAAATGAATGATGTTGCTAGCATTTGTCACTCGTGTAGCCACCCCGCGCGTTGGTGATTTTGGAAAAAATCGCGTCACCAGCGCAAGCAAAAAATCGCTCGTGAAGCCGTGGCTTAAAACGACTGTTTTCAATATAAAAAAACATGCCGCACAACGTTTCAACAACTTGCAATATTTTGCGTTGCGAGTTTCTGACTTGGATTCAAAAACTCGCAACGCGTTGCCGAAGCGAAAGTTGCAAGGAAAGTCGTTCCAAGTGCCATGCTATACGAGAAAGATTTTTAACACAACGCCGTTGCGCTGGAAATCGTCGTTAAAAATCGTCTCGTGTAACACCGCCTTTAGTGTCGTTGATATCGATGAAATTGAAATTGTTCTAAAATAAGTCAAAGGCTAGCCCCAGGTAGCTCGTGGATTGATTGCACAATTGAAGCGCCCGTTTAGGGAAGAGATTTTGAAAAGATAAATACATGTATATCAAATATCCCGTTTCTCTTGATTTGTAACAATTTTGCCAGTTTGAAAAAGGGCGTGGTTTTGTGCACTGTATCACCTACATAAGTTCTGGAAAACTTCGTTAGTCTGGAATGAGCTCATACTTTTAATAAAAAGCTACTTTTTGATAATGCGAAAACGTAAGCTCTTTCCGGGTTTGAGGAGGTTTAGAGTGTACTTGATCCGTCCGTAAAATGAAAAGCACAAAACGAGTTCTAAGAATACGGAAAGTCGTGGGTTCAAATCCCATCTGTAGATAACAAAATCGAATGCCTTCTTTTCCTGGAGAGTTTTCGATTCTTGCCCAAACCGCGCGCATCAGGTATCCTCCGTTTCTATTTGCTTTCAAAAGACAATGGATGATGATGATGATGATGATGATGATGATGAATGCAGAAAAATCACGATATTTGAGATATTTAGATACAGCTATCAAATTAACTATATCACCTCACTGCTCTTAATTTAGATCATAAAACCCGAGCTTCAAGTATCAACCAGTGTAACACCAACAGAACAAGTCAATCGCCAACAAGATGTACGCTACTCTGTTACTTTATCGCACACTTTGTTATCTACATCACATGCATACCGAGTGATCCTTGAGGTGGCTCTCCCTCATGACTACCTTACACTTGATCCTAAAACCATCCAACCACAAGAAAACACACGAGTTGTTACTGGTGATAAAACACCTAGTTCGTCAAGCAGGTATGTCCATAGTAACTAGAGTACCAGGCCCTTGGGAGGCAACCTCGTTCCTAGGCCCTATTCCCTTTGCTTGGCGGTGGGGCGCCTCACCTCCAAGCGAAGGGAAAAGGGCCTGGGAACGAGGTTGCTTGGGAAGATGGGGGAGTATCAGACCCTTGGGGAAGGGGGTGGGGAGGTGGAGAAGGAGAAACTACGAGGAATACAGGAGAAGGAAGGAAGGGGCTCTCCTATTTTCTCCTTCCCTTTTCTCCTCCCTCGGTCTCTTCCCCAGAAGGTCTGGCGCGGGGCCGGTTACTGAAAGCTCGACTAGAGATAATCCACACTCAAAAATTCTTGATTTTAGCGCTAACCAGGCTTCCAGGACCTTAGTCCAGGCTACAGTCTTGGCAAAACCCTTATGCCCGCTTACGTGTCGACACCAGAATAAAAACGCTATTGGTTATCGAGGTTAACGAGCTAGTTGTTGCTTTCGAGAAGACCCACCCCCTCCCTTGATAGCCATCCCCTCGATAACTTATCGGGCCTCTCGAGAACAACGCCCCTGCATTTAATCCCTTGTTACGATCCTGTGTTAAATAGTTTAACACGATATTCTACAGGTACAACAGCCCTCTTACTAAAGTCCTAGTGTACGAGGTTGAAGAGTTTCATCTGCACAACTACGTGACAATACGTTTTACAGCCAGAACTACCAGTACGCTCCCTTCAAGCTTGTTTATCACTCTACCAGTGTATTTAAGTTATACCATTTTACCAAGCCACATGAAACCAAGGACTGGAGGACTCTTCACCTACAACTTGAACTCGGTAATTTCCATAAATTTACTCTTAACAAAAATAATTGTTCTATTATTTTTTACGGTTATGTTCCATGGGTCGTTATAAAATAACCATTATATAAAGCGCGCTGTCATTGGCTTAAGGACATGTATTCTGCGAAGTCTAAATAGCACTTAGTGCGCGCGCGCTTTTCGAATTTTTGGTCAGTGTAAATGAAAACGAATATTGAAAGTGCCCGAAATCAATGTTTATAAAAGGAATAGAAAACTTGCCCACTGTGCTGTGTGCAGATTTAGAGCACTTGGTGATTGACCAGAGCACTCGAGAAACATTTCTCTCGTGTTGTTATCAGTCCCCGCGTGCTCTAAATCTGCACACAGCACGCACACGTTTTCTATTTCTTCGGATTCTATTTCTACAACTTGCTACATGCTACATAGGAAATTGCTCACATGCTGCAATTCGCTATTGCGCGCAAAGTGGCAAGACAATGCTGCATTGTGTGTCCGCGCCTTTATTAAACTGTGGTTCATGTGATACTCTGATTTCGTTATCTTTGTAATAAAGTCAGATAACCATACTCTGTACAATGTACTGTCACTGATTTGGTTGAACAAGTCGAGTTAAATTCGTGCGAAGTTCTCATGCAAATCATATTCAATTCATTTCATTATACGTATCAATCGCAGAGTGGATTATATGAGCGAAAACCCCCGGGGGAACTACCATATATTTTGTTTGGGATGATCGTCAGGTACCAAACTGGCATGACATGGTTCAAGTTTGGTAAGTGGGATTTGTCTTCCAGGCAGTATTTCATAGGCTAAATTGTAATCTCACATCATTAAGTTCCATCTCAGTACTCCAATTATCTCAATTCACTGTACAATCATACTAACGAGACATATTATTTCTCTAGGCTCCTTTCTTCACCTTTCGTCCCAAACCATACGTACAAGTATATTATTCATCCTTACCAAGAGTAGTTGATGCGGGCGATTTCATCGAGTTTAACGCTACTATAGTAAATACTGGTGTTGATAGTAGCACACATCCTGCCCACGATATGAACTTGTTCATTGAATTCAAGTCCTTGGTTATGGTCAACGTTACCCTTCATTGCAACAAAGGGACTTCGACCTTAAACACAACGAATGCTACAGCAATGGTGAATATAGGAAACTTACAATACAAAGAACAGTTTTACTGTAATATCACAGGTCTTGTAAAAGCAAGTGTGCGACCTGAAGAGGACGTCAGCCCAGTCATTCATTATACCTACTTTAGTACACCCAGCCCAAGACCTGTTGGAACAGTGAGCTACAGGTTTATTGCTGTAGCAAGAAGTCTTGTTGCTAGCATCATAACTAATGTTACAGCCAGTCAGAATTCAAAAACGTTGCTGGCAGGTCAAGATTTGAGCTTTGATATAAAGCTGCATATTCCCGAGTGTGCTACGCAGTTGGCGTGGTTGGTAAATCTGCCTGTATTGTCACTTGTTGGGACTCGTTTTGAAAGGAACAGAAGAAGTGTAGAAGAAAACGCTGAGTCGTTAGAACGGTAAGTCTACAATTATTGACATTATTTGATGCCACGATGTAACATTCAGGGTGTTTGGGTACATTAAAACTCTTGTACCTTAATATTGGATCCCTTGCCCTATAAACAAAGTTGCTGGTAGCCATAAAGTTTGTACGACTGATTTCAAGGTAGTAGGTACCGGGGTTTTCACAGGAACATTGTAAAGGGGATGTGAGGGGGAACCAGTCTCAGTAAAATCCACTGCGCACACATCATAGAAACAATCATGCTAACAATTTTAGTAATGATTTTACTTATGTACTGGAGTAAAGTCTCGTCCGTGCTAATTCATTTCGGACAAAAACGAAAACGCACACTTTTTGATACATTTTGGCCTAATTTCCACACTAAAACGGCGTTTTACTTTTGTCTTAAACCGAAAAATTTCTCAAAGTCATCTGGATTAGTCTGGACGTAGCTAGGCTGAGTTTACACAGACGCAGTTTCATTTGAAACCGTATCGTTTTGAAAACGCTCCAATTTGTATGTAAGTACAAGTAGTATAGGGGGCACTAAACAAGGCCCTTAGTAAAGAACCCTAGAATCTAGATCCTCGCTAACTTGACCTCCGTTGTTTTGAAAACCTTACTTACTATTGGTTATCTCCATTCTCCGTTATCTCGCTATCTGTAACATAATAGCGAAGTCTGTTTTCGTTATGATGTGACAGCATTAATATATTACTCATATTTACATTTTTCCTATCAGCTATCGTGGTCGTCGAAGTACTTCTAACTTGCTACAAGTCCTAGAACCACTACTCAACCAAAGCACCATAACACAAGACGTGAACTCCAAACTACTCATCTCCAACCCAACACCCAATATAACACGTATCAATGGTTCAACCCTGGAAATTGACTTCGGTGTTGTACAAAATCCACCCACCCCAGGCCGATCATACCAAGGTCTTTCTATCCTACTAAAGTTTAAAATTGCAGCTTTACCTCTGGTACTGAGTGGGCGTGATTTGATGGTCGTTGGGGTTGTTCGATTTACAGGAGGTCAATCAGTAGTAAAAAGCTTGTTCAGGGTTATAGGACCTTTGATTAAACCATTGCTGACTATCAGAAAGTCTGTCAAGGTAACTAATTCTTTTCTGTCTACGGTCACATTAATTCGGATAAATTTGAAAACACACTTTTTTAACTATGATAGATTTAAGAAAACGCCATTTCAGTGTTGATTGCGATAACAGAGAAAAATGATGCGTTTTGAAATTTATCCAGATTAGTATGAACGAGATCAATTTAGTATGAACTAAGATCAATTTAATTTGTTGAGGGGAAGGGAGGGTGAAGTTGATGAGGGCACCACATCTGTACAGTATCGAGTTAACAAATAGATTCCATTTTTCCGTGTGTCTGTTCTTTAATAGATGCACGGATGACGTCAAAATGTGGTGTAAACTAAAACGACACGAAGTCGAGTGGCTTGATTGCTGTTCTCGACACATTTTGACGTCTTTTGTGCATCTATTAGAGTACAGACTCACGGGAAAATGAAATCTTTTTGTTTTATGTAATAATCATCGAAACATTTCAACCAATCAGAGCATGCGTAAGATTCCGTGACGTCACCTATACATGTGTACTCTAATCACACACGGTTCTTGACGAATCACAGCGCGCGTAATATACCAATTATTAATTATGGAATAATAGAAGGGTCATTCTACTTCCCTGCTAGATAATGAGCACTCTCTAAGGTAGTTTTGAAGTCACCTGTTGTACTTATGTATAAACCATTTAATGTTATAGGTCACCGATAAGGAGCGTGACTCACCATTGTTTCAATACAACGTGACGGTCACGCACAGGCCTGGTTCACCTAGTGATGCTTATAACGTCATTGTAGTGGATGAGACTAAAAACATGGATGTTGACCGCTTGTCAGTGGTACCCAAACCAGACGTACTTGTAACGTACCCACAAGTGAATAACTACCTTATAACGTACTCCATACCAAAACTAAAAGGTAGGTTATGATAATGATGTTGATGGTGATGATGTTGATGATGATGAAAATTATTATTATTTATTTGATCGGATAATTAGAAATAGTAGAAGTTACTAATCATCCGAGGTAATCAGTTATTTGAGTAGCTTTGAGTAAAGGGCACTCAGTTACTCAAATAACTGAATAAATTTACTCGGATAAGTGAGCTACTGTGATGCACCGATTTACTCAAGCTTTTGAGTAAATTTACTTGCGCGTTTTTGCAGTGGTGTAGCAGGCTTTGGACTCATGGAATCGAAACTATCCAACAGTTCTCCCTTTTAAAGCTAAAGATACAGAGATACGTAAACAAGGGTACAAATCAGTCAATTTGTAAGGCGAATTTTTCAAAATCTCCATATCTCAAAGATGATTGGAAGATCAGAGAAACAAATCAAGCAAAGTTATGGATAACTTGTCGTATCTTAAAATATGTTTTTTCTTTTCCAGTTGGAGAAACAGCAGTCTTAATGTACAAAGCAAGCTTCATCATCAAAGCGAAGGTACCGTATTATAATGTGCAGTTATTTTGGTCCATTCTCGTCGTCCGTCCCAAAATCCAGACATGTCTCTACAGTGCAGGGACCGGTACAAGGACCGGTGCAGGGATCGGTTTCAATGGTTTTGTTCCTAATCCTGAATTGTCGCTAATCGGGCTTTCTAGGATCTCGTCACACTTTTCCGTAGTTTGCGTTAATGCCAAATAATCCTTACAGCGTAATATAGTAAAGTGAAGATGGAATAACTACAACAAAGACATCTTCCTTACGATGGTATTAATGAATTTTACAATAGTAATAAAAACCAGCAACATTTATGTATACCTGTTTGCACAAACACTGACCCTTTCAAAATCATTGAAGCTAGAAGCTGAGACCGAAATGTCTCCTGGGTACACTAGTAATGTATGGATTTTCGTATATTTTTATATCTATGAATGTGCTGAATAATCACCTGCATGTATGGAATATTCAACACTTCTCTCGATCGCTGTTTGAAACATCCACCTACATGCACTTCTTTAAAAGCAACTTATCAACAAATTACCAAGTGTTCATCTTGATCTCAGCTTCCGTGTTTTGAAGGATCAACGTTTGTTCAAATAGGTATTGCATGTTGCATGTTGCATGTTGCAGGTTGCAATAAGCCATATGCACTAGCAGGTCACGTGACCCTATCTCCCCTTAATCAAGCAGTACCGTCAAAATGAACGCCAGAAATAGAAAGAGCACTTCGATATTAGTAAAAGTGCAAAGTTTCAGTTTATAAGATGAATAAGAGAAAAAACGACATCAAATTTAAGATTGGATATTTTCTTGTTAAATAAAATGGCACTGCCTTCACATTCTACATTCGCCGTTTTCAAAAGAGCTGGTTAATTTTAAGTGGAAGGTAATTTAGCTCTAACCAAAAGGTCTTTTAGAGACTTGTCCTTCCTGTAAGACACCGTAGGAGGATCTGGATTCAAAGCGCTAGATCAGTCCTCTTTATACAAGTGAGGTGATACCTTGCCGTGATTGAGTTACGCTGTAATATCCAATGAGAAACAATTACTGTGTCCTATTTCCGGACATGATTCGCGGCAAAGTGTTGTCGGTGTCATAGGCCGAGAACGGAGGTGCGAAATGTTTTGTTTCAAGGGATATTTTGTGTTCCCTTTAGAGAACGAGTAAAAGTGCGTAAAATAAATGAGCTTGCCATCCAACGCGTTTTTCCGAACGAATCTTAAGAAAATATCCAATCTTAAATTTACTGTCATTTCTCTTGTATTCCACTTTATGAGCTGAAACGTGGTACGTTTACTAATATCGAGGTGCGCTTTCTATTTTTGAAGTTCATTTTGACGGTGCTGCTTGATTTAGGGGAGATAGGGTCACGTGAACTGTTAGTGCATATGGCCTATTGCATGCAATTTCTAATGTCCCACAAAAATCAAAGACAACCTTCTTTGAAATAGATATATATTAAAAGTGAATTTTTTAACTATGAATTTTTTAAACGTATTTTTAGGATGCGAAGACCATCAATATTCCTGCACGTACAACATGGAAGAGTATCCAGGTAATGCTGCACTCTACACCAAGGGCGTATCCAGGATTTTGCAAAGGGGGTGTCCCAAATAGACCTCTTGAGAAATGACATCACATCCAAGATGGCGGCCTCCTTACAATGAATCTGATGACGCCATCTCGCAAGAAGCCTATACAAAAAAATTAGTAAATATGGAGCTAGGGGGTGTCCGGTGCCCCTATGGACACCCCCCTGGATCCGCCCCTGTGCACGATAATGACCGTTAGAGTTTCAGTTCATGATCACCCGCTTTAGATGTGTAAACGTTGTTTGAAACAGGTGTATATGTTTAGTTTGAAATTATGTTGGGTTTCAAAATCACAAACCAGTTTTATTTTTAGTTTCTGTTGTCTGATAATCATTATCAAATTCTTTTAATAGAAACTAAAAGTCAAGCCGAGTTTTTAAATTTTCAAGCTAAAACTAGTTTCAAACCACAACATAGAGCGCAAACACTAAAACCATGTAACTAATTAGTGCAAAATAGTACCAAAATCCTTAGTTTCCCATTCTTTAAATAGTGCTATTTTTTCCTAATTTTTTAGTACTGTTTCATGCTTTTGGTGTTTGCGCTCTATACGTGTTTCTTAATGACATAGATCCTTAATTTTAAAAGTAATTTTTTGGTATACTGTTGTATTTATTGAAACAGCGAAAGACGAAGGACCGTAATTTAGAACAACTGACTACCGACAAAGTTGACTAAGAAACTACCGACAACCAAACAAACTTAGGGTGTGTTACATGGGTGATTTCGTACGTCACGGACTAACTAAGTTGCGTGACTAGTTTCTACCCCGGACGAAAACACGTCTCCATGTAAACGTATCCCCGCGAAAATCATGTAAACTCGTTGCGTGACAAACACAGCCTGGGAAAGCCAGGAACGAATCGCTGGGCGAATGAATTGTTCTCTCGGTTTCCATGTAAACGTAAAAAATCTTGTGAAACTCGTTGCGTGACGAACTAAGCCAGGGAAGCAATCGCCCATGTTAGACTAAAGATAGGGTTGTGGGGCGATTTCGTCTCGGATCAGGCCCGTCGCCAGCATATTGATTTCCACCATATTCGGCTGGGATTAGAGAGTGCTTGAATGACCTGTATAAGTACCAGAGGTCCAGCTGGCCTTTGGAACGTGGAATGAAAATATTATTAGATCACTATAATTTCGAGGATTTTGTTTTTCTATATTACGCAAAATTTGAAAGCATTAAACAATGCAAAGAGTCTATGTAGTTTTCTGACAAAGCATCAAACTAATGTAACGAGTTTATGTAGTTTTCTTGATTAAAGACTAGAATTTTAAGCAAAGAAAAATTAGAAATGATAAATAGAATCCACTAAAAACAGGAAAAAAAGAAAAAAAGAAAAGTTGTTGGCGCAGGCAGGACTCGAACCCGTGAGCCAAAGAAATTAGTATGCTAATTTTATGCAAAACAAAAAAAATCGGACCATGCATCCAGACAAATTGCTGAATCATCGCATGTTACGTATAGGATGGAGATTTCGACCCCTTCCGCGCTATCCGGTAGAACACAGCGAGCTTCGCAGTCAAAGAGGGAGGAAACAGTCGGATCCTAGGCCATAGATGACTGAACCTTACCACTAGGCTAACTGGTCTACTGAGGGATTTGGATGACAAAATAACCTAGTGTATCCTGTGAATTGGCTGTCTATTGTTGTGCAAATTACGTGATCCCTTGGCGCAGTTGGAAAACCCTTGAACTGTGAAGCAAGTGAGCAGATGTAAGAGCAAGGTTCGAAACCGGCTAGGGCCGGGTTTTTTTCTTTTTTTTCTTTTTTTTCTTTTTTCTTTTTTCTTTTTTCTTTTTTCTTCTTCTTCTTTTCTTGTCTCAAAATCAAAATTAGTTTTGATTAAAAAAAAGAGAGAGAAAAGACAGAAAAAAGTAAAATAATATAAAAGAATAAATAAAAATGGTGGGGAAAATACTTGAGTTATTAAAACTAAGAAACCCGCGCTAAGACAATTAGCTAAATGTCGAGGTTTTGATCAAATCGCATAATTCGCCAGCATTTGCCAAATGTTCATTTAGAGACAAATGCAACAATTTGACTGTAGTCTCTTTAGTAAAGTACTAATAGCCTAAGCTAAGCGGCTATTTTCTATGGGAAGGGAGGGGGGTTCGTTCGAGCCTTCGAAGCACCCCAAGCGACGGGCCTGCTGGTTCGTTTCGTCCCCGGGGGGGGGGGGGTGGGGGGGGGTTGGTTGGTACTCCTTCCAGTTTTGGGTAAGGATGTGCCGCTGAGCCCCTCGAACCCTGACCCTGTTCCAGAGTAAAATTTCCAAAATTGATACCCTGTTCCAGAGTAAATGCCTGCCTCATTTCATTGCTTGCGGCCAAGTTGACGTGTCGTTCATCCCTTTTAGCCCGGCCTTTTAGACGAACTTTGTTAAATAGATACCCTGTTCCAGAGAGTAATTACAATTTTATATACCCTGTTCCAGAGTAAAATCACTGAAAACCCTACCCTGTTTGGCGGCACGTACCCGTATAGCGAATATAGGGGAGTACCCTCCCCCCCCCCCCCAGGGTTTCGTCATAGAACCAGTTTCACATGATTTTTGGGTGAGATGCTTACTCGGAGACTAGCATAATAATTCATTTAGGGCCTTTGCCGCTCTTCCAATTCAGCACGAGACAAAATCATCCATATAAACTCCCGCTAAATGATAACCAACAAATAATAAAATTGTAAGTGATAACCGACATACGGTTCTGCTATCTTTAGATTAACAGTCCCACTTACACCATGGTCAGTAACTTATCGTCTTGTGTCAAGAGAATGGATGTTTCTAACTACAAGGTTTGTTACTGAGGTTGCTTTCTTCTTGTACTTGAAAAACAGATTGGAAACTTCTCATGCTTAGTTCAAATTTGAGCTAAAGTCCTGATAATATTTCATTGAAACGAATTAAAATTTTAAATTCATTTTTACACTGCCACTGTTTACACTTATACTGTGGCACAATGGTTACCATTTGTCTATGCTAATACTTTTGAAAACTTGACTTTTTGATACATTCGGGGAGAAATTGGTTAGAGAAAGTATAACAAAAAAGAGCTGAACAAAATAGCAAAAACAAAAACAAACAAGCAGGCAATCCATTCAATCAAGTAAGTAGCCTGATTTTCAGACGACACGGCTCGACCGCTGACCACTAGTGGTCGAGCCGTGCCGTATGAAAATCAGGCTATCAAGCAAACAGCAAGCACGCAAGCAAGAAAGGAATCAAACAAACAACTAAAGAAGTAAACAAACAACAAAAAAACAAAATTAAATTGATAAATTTTAGGAAGGAAAATAAACGCAAAAACAAGCTCTACTTATCGATAGTCTTCCATTAGATTTATATGATCATATTAAATGTAATGTATTAGAAATTTGATTAAAAATTTCTGATATTTTAGACAAAACAAATAACTGGCTACTTTGCTCTTGGAATCCTACTTGGCTTGTTAATTGGTCTTGCTGTGGCAATAATTGTTATATGTTTGATTATCAAATGCTGTGACAAAGGAAGGATTGCTACCTGTTACTCGGTAAGATCATCTATTTTACTAAATAGTAATTTACTGACTTCACTAAGGGCCATGCCTCCTAGCGTCGGTAACAATTATTCACATACCGTATTTACTCGAATAAGCGCCCCGGCGCTTATTAAATAACGGGGCACTTATTCGAGGGAGGCGCTTATTCAGTGGGAGGAAACGCGTACACAACTGTCAAAGTATGCTTTCCTCTTAATATCAATAATATCAGTGTTATACTACTACAGCAGTACTGGTATTGGTATACTATAACGAGATGCGAGGCGCTTATTCGGGGGAGGCGCTTATTAATTTTTTTTTTGTCCAAAGGGGGCGCTTATTCGGGGGAGGCGCTTATTCGGGGGAGGCGCTTATTCGAGTAAATACGGTACGGATAAACATAAAACTTGAGGCTGATTATTCGCAATACCGAAGCTAAAGCTCGAGTTGGGAATTACAGGACTGTTTGGGGACACGGTTTCCTAAAACAATCCCATGATTCAATGCGATCCCACAAAACATGCGTGTGCTGATGTACTGCCGTGTTTATATCTGAGTACTGAGACAAGGCTAAAAATCAAAATGTATTTTATAGAATATTAGTATAATCAGCAAATTTCATAAAATGTATGTTATTGCTATTATTATTTTTTAAGCGCATTTGATCATTTTCTTCTTCTTCTTTCTTCTTCTTCTTCCTCTTCTTCTTTCTTCTTCTTCTTTCTTCTTCTTCTTTTCTTCTTCTTCTTCTTCTTCTTCTTTCTTCTTGTTCTTCTTTCTTCTTCTTCTTCTTTCTTCTTCTTCTTTCTTCTTCTTCTTGTTCTTCTTTCTTTTTCTTCTTCGTCTTCTTTCTTCTTCTTCTTTCTTTTATTACGATCATCAAAGTAGGTGTATTAGCACCAACAACCACTTTTATTGACTCATTTTCTGTGCTGTACTTCTGTTGTAGCGTTTTACTAACAACCACTTTAATTGACTCATTTGCTGTGCTTGTATTTCTCTTCTAGCGTTTTACTAACAAAGACAGCATGACTGTTATTACTGGAGGTTCACAGTACATCTTTACTGGTGATAATAACACTCCTGAACGTAAATTTATAAGCAAACATAATGAAGCCAGGTAAGACTGAATTATTAACGATGTAACGCCTGGCGGTTTCTCTTCTCCTTCTCCCCTCCCCTTCCCTCACCTCCCCTCTCCCCAGACCCCCTCCCCTCTCCCCAATCTCCTAAACCGCCAGCTACGCAGGCTAGATGATTTCCTCCTATACCGAGTTCGTCACGGTTCGTCACGAGTCCGTTGACCGTGAGTTCCCTAAAAGGTACTGAATCACTTGGTTTTGATTCACAAAAGATACGACGACCATTCCCCTTCAAAAGATATTGCATGGAGTGCCTCCCCTTCCCCCGGGGTGTGTAATAATAAATAAAGAAATAATAAATGTAGTTTATTCCTCCAAAATTGCAGTTTAACAACTGGACTACAATGGGGGGTCAGATTACACAATTACAATGACATACAATGTAACCCCTTTACTGACGTTGTGTTGATACACTGTAGAAAATACAGTCTCAAAACAGTCAGAAGTTGCAATGATCTGGAAAGCTTGCTTTCCGTGTGACTGTTACGATCGCAGAAAAATGAGTTAAATGATCGCAGCGATCGTATTGGCTATTAATCACAGTGTTCGTACTGATGGCGATCATAGCAATAGATCTCGTTCTGTCACCGATTATTCTTGGTTTGCATGTGACGTCATCGAACAGCTAAAATCTAAACTATTCATCACACGAAACTGTTTCCTAGATATTTTATTTATATCATTAAGAAAAGTCCTCACACAAAAAAACTGAGTTCTTTCGATGAATGGTTTTCGATTTATTGCGAGTCAATTTCTGTCACGCAACACTGTCACGTATATCGTAAAGACACAGAAATATAGGCAAATGTGATTCAAATCATACGACTTTAACTTTGTAAGTGATAAATAAGTTTGTTTTGGTGAATATCTGAATAGAAAACACGAATTATAGTGATATTAACGTGATTTTGGTCCTTCGTGTTACTGTCCGCCATGTTGGTGTACAAAAGTTGTGCACCAAGATGGCGGACCCATACATTTCACACCAAACAATGAAGATATTTGATCGCTCGTATCTCGTTATCAAAATATTCTTATGACTAAAAATTTCGTATAGATACAAACCTTCAACTGCTTTTTTAGATGCAAGACATTTTATTCAAAAATATTCTACATTAAGCCCGAAAAATTTTATGATGACGTCAGTGCAAACCAAGAATAGCGACCGCAACGCCTCAATCGCTATAATCGTTAAACACAGTTTTCTGTGATCATAGCGATCATATGGAAGCCAAGTTTAAGATAAAACTGTTGTATTGTGCTTATCACGTGCCATTTCTTGAAGTCGTAAAATTATATTGGTCATGGGCAAGCTTTTTGAGAATTTGTTTATTTTGTAGTATGGTGAAAACGGACGAGAGTATTATCCCTATCCTAAGCCTTGATAATGCAACCCAGACAGATAAAGAACTAGACAGGTTTGTTGATCTGTTTCTTTCATATTTGTTTCCTTTACGATAGGTCGACAGGGCGGAAAAACATTTAAAAGCCTCACATTATAAGGACACCATAGGTTTTTAAGCTCAATATTTTGCATACAAGCCATTTTAGACACAAAGAACAAAATATCAAATAATATCAAAATTTGGTACATGCGTCTCTGAGATATAATGCCCTGTACTTTGGGAGAGGTGAAATTTTGATCAGAAGAAAAATTGTTTTAATAAATATCCCCGCGAAGCTTTACTGTAACGTCACAAGGTTTTGTAAAAAGTTTTTACTAAAGCCAGTAAAAACGTAGCAGTTACTGTTTTTCGTGCTTCATTATCAGTTAATGAAAAAAACTGAAAACAGCCGCTTAGCTGTTTTTCCGCTATGTCTGATAGGTCTGCATTAATGAAGGTTTGATCTGAGATCTGTATCTCGTTGGCAAAAAAATTTAAAATGTCGTTTATAAGGCCAGGGCACACAATGCAATCAAACTTTTCTTGTAACATTACGCGCAACACAGTTACACCGTGTATCTACCCCTGCAATTAATGTTGCACACAATGTTGTAGCAAATGTTGCAGAAGGAGAACTCGATCCTACAATAAAACCTGCAACTACGGCGTGCAACACAGAGTTGCAGCGTCACATTGCAGGGATGGACACAATGTTGAAGAAAAAGTTGCAATCCCTGCGTAACATTTGCAGGTTTAGGGTCGACTTTCGTACTTCTGCTCCTCCGCAGACAACTGTTGGAGTTCCTGTTTTTTTCTTGCCGGGAAAGAATGGGCACCATTCATTTTCCTATCCCCTCCCCCCTCGTTTTTTCTTCTCCAGTCTTTCTCGTTCGTTTGTATACCAAAGGAAACCCAAAAGAGTTGCCTGCGGAGGAGGCTAGCGGGCATCACAGTTGCATCATGTGTCCAGGCCTTTAGTTTTTTACAGTGATTTTTTTCAATTGGTTATTGACCAAGCCAGTGCTCAAAACTGTACAAATACTGATAGAGGTCAATTCAACTTATTGATTCTGAACCTTTTCAGCCTTAACTTGCAAGCAACTGTCAATGTAGACGTGGAATTAGAGATACAACGACAAAACATGTTTGTGCATGTTTTATCTCTACTCGTCAAGAAAATGTGCGTAAAAAGAGAGATTTCTTCAAGTCAGGAGAGAAAGGTATGCACGTCTTTACAGGATTCCCACTGAGCTTAAAAAGTCTGAGAGAGTTCTTAAAATTTTTCAAGCACGGAGAAATGTCAATGATTTCTGCAACAAAAGTCAGGGAAATCAGTGAAAAGGCAAGTTGATATCGATGGAGTTCTAAATTTGTGTTCAGTAAAGGCGTCAGTAAAAAATGGAATTTGATATTTGAATAGCCAGGGAATCTGTACGTAAAGCATTGTGGGTAGTATAGAATGACTGGTCCTAGTGTGGCTGCCAGAGACGTGAATGGAATACAGTCAAACCTCCGCCTACGACCATCCCTCTCAAGCGACCACTTTAATTGGACTTTTTGGGTGGTCGCATACGGGAGGTTTGATTCTCTAAATTACTTGATGGTCAAAATTTTGTAAAACCTTAACCTTCAAAAGAATAGCTGTTAAAATCAACTAAATGCGCAGCGATTGGTGAAGGATGACTTCTTCCCGGGCTGAGTTCGTCACGTGACGAATTTTAAACGATTTTTGGATGACACGTTTACATGGAAACAAGAATGCACTAACGTTTACATGAGTCCCTACCTAGGACGACATGAAAGTCTTTTCGTCCCGAGCTGAAAATTGTCTAAGCAAACGAAGGCCTAGACGAAAATCTACGGATTTGCTGGATTGAGTTTTTTTAGGGGTGGAGCTTTACTCAAATTTATTTTAATTTCCTTTGTTCTGTAGTTTCTTTATTATATAACTCTAGAAATGTTTATGTAAAATTAATGCTAATGAAAAAGCTTCGAAACTTTTCGAAATTAAGTGAACTCTCTTCTAACTATTTTCTATAATGCTCTAACCCCATCAATGTATCTTATTGTCTAATCAGGTTATATCACATACTATGCGTCAATGGTTATGCCATTTAATGATATGATGATTATTGATTTATGATTTATATAGCGTCTTTTCTATGTGGATATAATCAAAGGCGCTTTACAATGATTAATGTGAATTTTTACAGACTGCATTTTAAGGCGCCATAGGCAGCCGCGCAGCTTACAATCATGAGTGAATAATTAGTATTTGAAGACCAGACTGTTGAACCGGGAGACATCCCCTACTCTTATGCGAATAGCTTCAACAGGTTCTTTAATGTCCCCCATATACAGGTTAAGGAAGGGATGGGAGACAGGGCCTACGGTTTAAAGTCCTTATCCGAGAAGACCTGAAGGTCTAACCATTTGCAGATGTAGTTACAAAGGCAGCACCTTCTCCTCAGTTATTTTAAGACCCTGAGTGTTGGTCCGGCCGGGGCTTGAACCCACGACCTCCCGCACGAAAGACCGATGCTCTACCAACTGAGCTAATCGGGTGGCGGTCAATTACCTCTTGACAGCAGATCCCAACACTTGAAAGGAGGAACTCGAAGTGAACGAAAGAATATTAAATGTACAGAGAAGATTCTCTTTCAGGCAAGGTGAATTTTGCTCATTTAAGACTAGATCTTATTCTTTTGATCACTACGTCCGTAGTAAATCCTCTACCACTGATAGTAGGGTAATAATTCATATCCTTTATTTTTTAAGCAGGTGGATACAGCTTCGCTGATGTGACCTGCGGCACACTCAAACTCACTACACACTACACTATTTGCACACAACACTCTAACTACATGTGGATTTTTATGGAGGGAGGAAACCGGAGAACCGGAGAAAAACCCTCGCGGAAGAGAACAACACATCAAACAAACTCAGTTCACATGTGATCCAGCGCCCGAGCCGGGACTCGAACCAGGACCACAGCGGTGAATGGCCAGTGCTCTCACCACTAGGCCAACCATGTCCCCATGTCAATTGGTATCTACCTACTGTGGAACCGATAATCTCTTGTAGCTTTGAAACTTGACCAAACTTAATATAACTATTTGCATTACAAGATAGTGTCTACCATAGTATTCTATGTGGCAAAACCAACTTTGTCATAGTTTTATGAGTAGATATTTTTGCTTCTCAGAAACGCATGAAAGAACAAGCAAAGCGCCAAGCAAGAGAAAAACGAGAAGCAGAGAACAAAATCACAGGCCTTGTTGACGCAGTAAGACTTTGAAAAGAGTATTAGCATGTCTGTTGTAGTTTAAAATGTTCTTCGGGTTTATAAGAGCGAAAAATGCTGCATCGCGATATCATTTTTGTTGGTAAAGCTAACCTGTAATTGTTAATATTGGTTGGTTTGAATAAGATCTACCAACAAGGGTGATTGACGGATCAGGAAAAGAAATTTGCCCGAAGTGACTTATAATATGAGTCGCGATGCAACGATTTTCACTGTAACTTTCTTTATACCTTTTTTGTCTGGTTCTTTTGCTTTGTTCCCGCGTGTTATAAGTTTGCCCCCTTCCCCTCCTCGTCCTTCTTCTCCTCCCCGTCGTCATCATCATCACCGTCGTCCTTCGTTAGTTTTAAACACTAATATCATACTTTTTATATTCCTAATTCTTATATTCCTAATTGTTATCGTTGTAGCGTGAGCGTAATGAAATCATGAGTGTTTTACAAAAAAGACATGCTAAAGAGGATCAAGAACTTAAGAAGAAGGCCAAACTAGACCTTGATGTTGAAATGGAAAAACTTAGAAAGGTAAGTAAACATAGTGAATTGGTGAAAGCTGTGTGGCACTATAGTGAGCTAAGTTAAAGTGCGTGGTCCACGGGCATTTAACCCGGGGGGGGGGGGGGGGGGGACTCCTATATATCAGAGGACGGGGATGCTCGTCGGAAATTTTAAAAATGACCCCTAAAAGGTACCTGAGTGGGAGTGGCAACAATTAATTTCTACCCCTAAAAGGTACCAATTCAAAAACAATAATAAAGAATTAAAGTAACGAAACATTTGTTATCGATGTGCTTTGAAGATTCAATCCAGATCATCGAAATCGTCCCTTTCATGCTTATTTTAGGTAGTTTATTTATAATGGTAATTCAAACTGAGTGGAGTGCAATTTGGGCCGAAATCATACGAGTGATTACAAAACTCCACGACCGCGTAGCGGGAGTGCAGTTTGATAATCACGAGTATGATTTCTGGCCCAAAATTGCACGACACGAAGTTTAATTTCCACTTAATTATACCCATTTTGAAATCTCAACTTTATAAAAGACACTGATAATAAAAGACACTGTTTTGTGATTGGTTGGAAAAAAGATGCGATTAGTGAAGCAAAAGGATGCAATTTAGGAATTAATCGCACACTTTTTGACCAATCAGATTGCAGAAATCACCAGTGATTTCAAAATGGATATAATTAACCCCAAAACAGTCCCTAAAAGGTACCAGCTATGTCTCTGGTAGTCTACTTAAGTCTGAGACACCCTAAAAGGTACCAGATTGCAGATTTTGACCCCTAAAAGGTACGACGAGCATCGCCGTCCATTTACAATGAGATTCCCCCCCCCCCCCCCCCCGGGAGCATTTAATTTCTCGGGTATTATTCTTAAACTTGTTTTACCCCTCACAGGAAGTAGCCATTGGCAAACGTTTTGCCGTGAAAGAATGCCAAAGTAGATTGCTTCAAGATTTGGTGAAAGACGCCCGCTTTAATGAAGAACAAGCCAGTGCCTTAGTACGTGAACACTTTAGCAACATGGCTGCCATAGATAAGATTATGGACGAGGAGAGGTCACGTAGGCTTGTTGCCTTGGAGATGAGACTTGCCGAACGACGAGCTCTTGGGCTCCAGAAGGTGAAGATTTTATTGTCATTCATGAGTTTTAATTTTTTCAGCAGATTGGCTACCATATTTATATCAGAGAGCAGAGATAAACTTGCTTTAAAGTGCCTATCAGCCATATTTTTTTATGTTCAAACTCAGTCATAGTGAAAATGCAAATTTGATGACGTAAAAGGAGTCATCATTTATTATACAAAAACAAAATAATTTAAGATACTTGAATTTTTCCATTTGTAAATTATTTCCATTGGTAAAACCTGTTGTTTAGCGAAAACTCCAGCTATCAAACTGAAGACCTCTTTTTGTAAAAGCCATGAGAAGTTGGCAGTGTTGACTCCTTTTACGTCATTACATTTGCATTTTGAAATTTGATACCTTTATATCTCGGAAAACATGGGTATAGGAAAAACAGGATAAAAAATCTTCACTGTGATCTCCAACAAGAACTGAGTTTGAAAATAAAAAAAATATGAGTGATAGGGGCTTTAATAAAAAACAAACAAATAAAACATATATAGTAATAATAACATAATAATATTTTATAGTAATAATAATATATAATAATATTTTTAGTGACAACATATATTAGCGAGTTTTAGCGAGTTCCTCAAAATCACAAAATCTCAAGTATTTTGTTTTCAAAACTAAATGTGTACAATATGTTTGTTTATTGGTAGCACGATGATGACAAACATAATCAAGTACTTATGGATTCTATAAAAGAACACCAAGACGAGAGTTTAGAGGACCTTGTCAAGTAAGATTAAGGATCAAGTTAATTGTGTAGTATTTATCAACCTCTGATAACGAACTAAAATTTCAGCAGTTTGACCATCTGCTCCAATAGAGGGATTTTCTGGACCATTTGCCAGAAAACACGAGCCAATGCCGGGGCGGAGCTACTGACGTGCAGTCAACCATTGCGAATCGACTGTCAATCAAACTACATCATCTAATTAGCATTTCTGATTGGTCGAAAAGGAGGAGTCGGCTTCTTCTGATTCAAAAACCTTAGGGACTTGCAGCTGTGCCATTTATAAAGCAGAAATTTCATTTCGTACATCACATATTTGCTAACAATTTCACACTGGAATGGATTTGTTGCTCTAACATGACTGTGTCTTATGTTGTAACAGTTCTGGGACGTTAAGTGAAGCTGATGCCAATGCATACCGTGAACAGTACAGAAAGGAAATGGAAACATTAAACAAAAAACTCCAAAAAGAAAGACAAAAACAGGAGAAAACACTTCACAAGAAACTAACTGCTCTCAAGCAAAAACGAGTGGAAGACTTGGTAAAAATCGTATTTTTATTGAAACTTTATCACCGTCTTTAACATTAGCATTAGGGATGGACCCTGTAAAAGTGTTGGGGGAGGGGGGAGGGATTTTGAAGACACAATTCTAGTTTCGGTAACTTAACGTAGGAAAACGATAAAAATATATACTGCATATTGTGTTATAGAATCGACAGCATCAAGAAGAGCTGAAGAAACTGAATGAAGAAGAAAACGATAAACTTGAACAAGTAGAGATTGGTAAGGGACTCACGTTCTAACATTTTTATTACATGCAGTAACATATTTCTAATCAATCGTTGTATTTAACCTCAGACTGTGTAACATCGCTAGAAGAAAGACAAGAACTAATTGAACGTCAAAGAAAAGAAATGGAGGATCTTGAAACGGAAACTGATTACGAGGTAACCTTAACGATGAGAGCTTTCTTTTCCCCCAGGTTTGATTACTTAATTATGCATTTTAACATATTTCTCACAGAAGCTGAATAAACGATTAAACGAATAAAACCATACAATTTTTTTAACCGGAATAATCACAATTTTAGGACCCGCTTTTCAAACCGAGCCATACTTATAAACCTTTTGTAACAGAGTGCGCCCTTTCCTCATTTTCAGACTGCAATTAGCTTTAGGGTTTTGTTTTTAGTCAGGAAATTGAAAAAGTTAGGAGATTGAATGAAGGTGAAAGAGCCCTTTCATTTTCTTACTTTGATTTATGATTACCTTATTTTTATAGATTTTAGTTGTAATATATACGCAATTCAATTAACGTTGTCGCTGAAAAAAGCCTATGAAAAATTTTTATCACCGTGACATCATTACAATAAAAAACTCACTGTATGCTTGCAAATTCTACAACTTGGACACATATTCCTTAATTTCTCAGATAGCCTACAGAGAAGTTTGTTAGTATACAAAAGATATTTGAAAGGCTTTAGCCTTTAGGCTTTTTCAGCGACAGCGTTAATTGAAATAGCTATACACGCAATTCAGTTTATTTTAGCTGCAATGTATCAATAAAGTACCTATTTATCTAACCTAAAAAAAGCATTTAGTGTTGTTGATATCAATGGAATAGAAATAGGTTTCATTTTGTATCCAGTAAAACGTGAGTAAAAAAAGGGATTTGGTTATTGAATAGTGGCCTACTCCGGGCCCTAAAATCGCCTAATATCGCTTAATATCGCCTAATATCGCCCAAGATCGCTCAATATCGCCCAAGAGTGCCTAAGAGCGCCAACTCGAAATGGCTAAAATTTCCCAATATCGCCTAAGATCGCCTAAGATTGCCCAAGATCGCTATATATCGCCTAAGAGCGCCAACTCAAAATGGCTAAAATTTCCTAAGATCGCCTAAGATCGCCCAAAATAACGGCGATTTTAGGGCCCGGGGTAGGCGCAATTCTGTTTTACTAAGGTAATACGAACCATGACTTATAATATTTCAGGCTGCCCAGGAACTGGAAATGTTTTTAGACAGCTTAGCAAGACAAATGCAAGAACAAACTAAGACGAGTATACATAAAATATGCCAGGACATGTCATCAAAGGGTGAGTAAAATGCCACATCATTTACATTAGTTTGATTTAGGCAGAATGTGACTTCACACGAGAGCAGGACGTGACATGACGAATGTATCACATTCGTTCGTTGCGTGACTACCGTGACGACGTCACGATGCCACATTCAGGACGCCATTTCGCTCTTTTTCTCGTCCTCTTCTTCATGTCGACGACGCATTCCAAACGGTGTTCGAACATAATTCGTCAGCGCACACGGTGTCCCCTTTCACGTCGCGATAATGGCAGCCATCTTGGATTAGCGTCAACAAGATTTCTCATTTAAAATTGTTGTTTCATCCAAGATTGCTCCTTTACTTAAGAAAATGAACGAAACCCTGCAATCAAGATTAAAGTTTCTAATAAAAAATACTAATAAAGTGTCCACAATCCTTTGCACTTGAGTTCAAGTTTACCCACAATCCTTAGCCTTTGCACTGTCAAGTTTACCCAAATCTTTCGGCATCTGTTGTACAGTACTGGTGTGTTACAGAAGAAATTATCCTAATTTTGCGATCAGTGAACCTTGAAATTAACGTAAATAAATAACTTGAAACTGCACAAAACTTTTCTCATTCAAATTTAAGATTGAAACAGTTTATCCACGAATTGTTCACCTGAATTTTTTTTCTACATTCATTTACTAAAATTATCCAAATAAATTTTGATGCAATGGCACTATTTGTTTCCGCGATCACGACTTCACGGTTCAGCGGTAACGCGCCTGCGCGTGCGCAAAGTTCCATCCTGTTTTCCTGTGTTGTTTGTTTTGGGAAACAAGCCAATCTTTAATTTGAATCTTTATTTGAAGTGAGCAATACACTATAGGGTCCACAGTGATTGTTGAAATATGTGGTTTCCTTTATATTCAGAGGGGAATCCTGTAAAATATCAAATGGAAGACAAAAAGAAAAACAGTATTTTAAAGTATCTACAACCTAAAATGACGTTTCGTGATTCTTTCTTCTGCAGGCCTAACAGAATCCACCAAAAATGCCATTATAGATAAACACCTTTCTGAGTTATCACGTCAGCAGGAAGCCAAAGAAGAGCAGAGGCAACGAAATGCACAGTTGCTTGAAGTATGTAAATACGTATTCTAACGCACAACTATTTCAAAATGTTGTCTGGCAAAGCAACTCGACTTACGTAACTGTAGAACGAAAAAAAGGATAGACAAACGCTTTAGTTCACGCAATAGATTACGTACGGTTATATGTTCACGGTCGTATATTGTTCAATGTGAGTCTCGATTTCCCGTAAGACGTTCAAAACTTTGGGGGGGGGGGGGGGGGAACAAAAAACAAAAAAACAAAAAACAATCATGGAAATTTAAAGTATTTGCTTTGTTGATCTATACCTCCCTGGTTCATTAATGTGCACTTCTTTGCCTTTCCAAGGACGAAGCAAAACTCTAATGAATATATACACAATCGAGGCTGACATTTATCAACATATAACTCCGAACTGGTTCAATATTGGTTAGATATTATTTATTTTAATTAGTTTTATGTTAGTGTCCCCTATTAGTGGTCTACTCGTGGACTGCTAAATTGTATAATTATTGAAACTTAAATAAAGTTCTTTATTATTATTTATTTATTTTTTGAACGACTGCAAATGAACGTCTTGGGTGCATGATATCAGGCAAGCTAGATGTAAAAAATAGCTGTATTCTGAATAATATTGTGTATTTAAACTCTCTCTTAAATGGCCTCTGCAAGTATTTCGAAATCGAGATTCTGTCGATGTTTAGCAATTATTTAAACAGATAGCACTGTCTTCAGGCTGATTGAAAGCCTGAGTTATTTATAAGTCGTGAATGAAATTGTACATAAGATTTCATTGTTTATGTATTCACTTTTAGAAACGATTATCAAAACTACGAAAGGCCTTAGAAAGGAAAGCCAGTGAAGAAATGAAGGAACAAGAGGAAGTCAGAAAAAAAGAAAATCAAATCGTCAGGTTTGTTCTCAATTATTATTTCCAGCGTTTTCAACAAACTGGGAGAGATGATTGTGTTCTTAAATGTACTCCACCCTTTCCATCCCATTTACTAGTTCTAGGAGGCGGCTTTAAGCCAAGTTTTAGACGTATCCAGATTCAAAAGATTTCTATGGTTAACTTGTTCCATTTGAAGTGGTCTTTGCGCTCGGGATGCGTAAGCCAGCTTAATTACACAGCTCTGTCTCAAAAAATGAATTATTAAAGAACGCAGAACGTGCCGCGCTAAATCATGTAACTTGTTCTTATAGTGATCTTATTGTAAGCCAAGTTGTCATGTCAGAAGAGGAAAGAGACAGAATCCTCGAAGAACATGAAAAGAATTTGGTGGAACTGGAAAGCAGCTTGACTCTCAACAAACTAAGGCAAAGACAAAAGCTAGAAGAACGGTTAGCTGATAAGAGAAAAAGAAGGATGGAACAATTAGAACGAAAACAACAGCAAGAAGAACAGGTAGAAAGATTGAATAGTCCCCTTCACAGTTCCCTGCGCCATCTTGAAAGGTAGCCGTGCCTTTGTATCGAAGCGAGACGAACGGTGAGCGTGCAATGATAGATACCTTTTTTAACACCTAGGACAATTATTTACAGGTCTCTATTAATGCAAGCTCACCATTCGTCTCGCTTCGATGCAAAGGCATGGCTACCTTTCAAGATAGCGCGGAGAACTGTGAAGGGGACTATTCCTAACTTCTTTATTTATTTAATTAGCTGAAGTAGATAAAGCTGTACCTTTTTCAATAGACGGACGTGGTCGAGTCAAAGCCCCAAGCCTATACCACTCTCCAGAAAGGGCGTATGGGTAGAAATTACTAAATAATGTAAAACTCCTGTCAATCTTGTGTACGTCCTGGCGTTACGTCCTTGTAATGGGATGAACCGCTAATGGAGGTCGCATATCCAACAGCAATTTTCTTTACGACTGCCTTAATGGAAATTAAAATGGTTTGAAATGCTAGACTCCTTTTTAGCATTTAATGAAGTGCATTTTGTTAAAAGGTTTCAATTCAAAGTCAAGTAGAGGCATTAACACAAAGGGATTAAGTTGGGATCACTTAATCTGCATTTGAAAAAATCAACTTAGCTGAGGTCTACTCATTTGACTTTTATGGCACAATGATACTTGCAGGTCAAAGATTATGGAGACAAGATATTGAACGAAGCTGAAGACATCGAGATGCTTAAAAAACACGAGCAGCAAAAAGTTGATTTATTAAAAGAAGACAACGAAAATCGACTTGATGAAGAAATGGAGCAAGTTCGAGAAGAAATGATGAATGAAAGGACTAAGAGACTTCAAGAACATCAGGAAAATCTTAGTGCTACAATAGCCAAATTACAAATAGAAAAGGCTAAACAGGTTAGTAAATTACCGTTTATACGGTGTAAATGAAATGATTATTTTTTATCAATTGATCCAGTTTCCGCATGCAAGGAAAATGCATCATTTGGAAAGATTCGTGTTATATTTGAACATTTGTACGACATGTTTGGGAATATGCGTCTTGTGTACGTTCTGAAGGATGTTGCATCTTTGGAACAAGGCACCACACGTTTAGAAAGATATTGCATGCTTGGAAAATGCATGAAATGTTTTGGAAGATCATCTCACGTATTGTGTAATTTGCATGTTATTGCGTCGCATGTTTGGGAAGGTGCATGTTTGGGTAAGATGCATCGCTTGTTTGGGAAGGTGCATTGCATGCTTGGGAAGATGCGTCACGTGTTTGTGAAGATGCGTTTACATATTTGGGAAGATGCGTCGCACATTTGCAAAGGTGCGTCACGTGTTTGGGAAGGTGCGTCACGTGTTTGGGAAGATGCGTTTACATATTTGGGAAGATGCGTCGCACATTTGCAAAGGTGCGTCACGTGTTTGGGAAGGTGCGTCACGTGTTTGGGAAGATGCGTTTACATATTTGGGAAGATGCGTCGCACATTTGCAAAGGTGCGTCACGTGTTTGGGAAGGTGCGTCACGTGTTTGGGAAGATGCGTTTACATATTTGGGAAGATGCGTCGCACATTTGCAAAGGTGCGTCACGTGTTTGGGAAGGTGCGTCACGTGTTTGGGAAGATGCGTTTACATATTTGGGAAGATGCGTCGCACATTTGCAAAGGTGCGTCACGTGTTTGGGAAGATGCGTTACGTGTTTGGGAAGAGCTTCACGTGTTTTTGAAGATGCATTTACATATTTGGGAAGATGCGTCGCACATTTGCAAAGGTGCGTCAAGTGTTTGTGAAGATGCGTCATGTTTTTGTGAAGGTACTTTACATATTTGGCAAGATGCGTCACACATTTGCGAAGATTCATCACATGCTTGCGAAGGTGCTTCATATGTTTGGAAAGGTGCATTACCCGTTTGGGAAGAGCTTCACGTGTTTTTGAAGATGCATTTACATATTTGGGAAGGTGCGTTACGTGCTTGCGAAGGTGCTTCACGTGTTTATGAAGATTCGTCATGTGTTTGTGAAGGTGCTTCACGTGTTTGCGAAGGTCCGAGGTGGTCTTCTCTAGTAATTTGTTACTACTTACTATCATTTTTTTCATCTTCTGTGCCCAGATATCTCAAATGTCCGTACAACAACAAATCCTTAACCAGCTACAAACCAACATAGTTGATGAGTTAGAATCTAAGGGAGCTTTTGATGACCCCGAAACGCGAGAAATAGTTGAAAGATACAAGAAAGATGCCAAAAAGGTTGAAGACAATCTACGTAATCAGAGACAGAAACAAGAAGAGGTATGTTATAAGAATGCATCTAAGGTTCTCTGGCAACCGTATGTTATTATAGCTAGAGCAAGGGTAGGCCTGTTAGTTAGTACGCAGGCTCCTGACCGCGTTAAACTGAAGGATTCTACATTAAATGTTCGACTCCAATCATCATATAATCAGATCCTTGTTTCAAGTAACGTACCTTAAATCTATGTGGGTTTAGCTATAAAACTTCAAATACCCGTAGAAAGTACCTTTAGACACCCTTCGAACGGAGCGCTGATGGAGGAAGGGGACAGAAAGTGCACCGTCCGTCCACTCCCTTCGGGTGAAGGGCTATGTTAAAATATCGTCCTTGACCTTGACCTTGACCTTTAGAGATTGAAAACAGGGTTTACTTTCGTAACCGTTTTTGCTATGGTTTCTACGCAGGACCTAAGAGAACGTTTACAACAGAAGCTCAAGCAGCGTGAAAAAACAATGCAGTCAGAGAACAAGGTGACTTATGTAGATAATTGTTATGATTACTTTATTGAAGCTACAAATATTAAATTATATAGATATGGTACAATTTTTATAGTGATGGTTCTTCAAAAATACGTAGCTTGCTAGTGGAATTGTGAATTGTTTTTATAAAGATGAAAATAAGGGAATCGAGATATACCGCGCTGAGACATGCTAGTATGTCGTCTCTCCAGCGACTCACTAAGTTAAAATATTCTCTAATAAGGATTATAAAATATTTGAGATATAACGCGCGCGCTGATTGGCTGGCTACCATGTTTATATTAGAGGACAGAGACATGGCTCGCTCAAAAAATATCGAAAATATTTTATAAAAGCAATATAAAACGATCGCTTATATCATGAGCTATAGGAAACATGGTGTTTGTGTACGAGTGTGTATTTAATAAGCGTTCATATCTACAGTATTATGGATCAATAAAGAACAATTTTGCAACTAGTTCAACGTCTTTTTATTACCTTTTGTGCTGTATCCCTAAAACTCCACCATACAGAGGTTGTATACCCAAAATAGTTCCATTGTGCTGCATTTCACAACTGCCAAAAGTCTTAAAAACACAGCCGATACGACGATAGTTCAGTGACTGGTACTATAAAGCAGGCCCGGTAGCCTAGCCGGATCAAGCCCTGGCCCGTAATCCCCCAAAACCCTGGGTAGGAAGTGAATTCGCCGTTGCTAGGTGACAGCCAATCACGTCCCCGAAAACACAATAGGCATTATTCAATGTATCCTGTTGACCGCGAAAGGTCAAAAAATAACTGCCCTACCCCTACATATATGGAAATTTGATGACATTGTAGGGGTGGGATGAGTCAAAAATGTGATTTTCGCGGGGTTTTCACCGCGACTTGTCACTTCTTTGTGATCAGCGCTCCGCGACATGTTATCCGAAGAACAACAACTATTTCTAAATTTGCTACAACGAAAGGAAAGCGTATTTTTAACTGGGAAGGCAGGTACTGGTAAATCGTTTTTACTAGGCCATGCCTTTAATCAACAATCACGAATAAACGGCGAAGGGACGACGTTTAAAACAGCACCAACAGGACGGGCCGCGAAGAACGTGAACGGCACGACGCTCCATTCTTTTGCAGGAATCGGTGTTGGAGGTGGCTCTTGTTATGAATTGTTAAACAAAGTCGTAGCAAATACTGAAGCCAGCGAACGATGGAAAGCTTGCAAAACTCTCTTCATCGACGAGGTGTCCATGCTGGACGCTACACTCTTCGAGAAGCTTGAATTTGTCGCGAGGAAGGTGAGAGACATAGAGGCGCCATTTGGAGGCATTCAACTAGTCTTGTTCGGAGACTTTTATCAACTCCCGCCTGTACCCAACGATGAGGAGGCGGAGGCTGTATACTGCTTCGAATCTCCACTTCGTCGTTTCTTAACGACCTCAGGGAAAGCAGCTTTTAGCTCTACACCGAAGTGTCTTACATCGACTTGGCGATTTAGTCCTTTTTTGAATAGGAATTGGTTGTACAACCTTAAAGCAGTTTCGACTTGAAGGCCTCCAGTGTGGTTTTCTTTGCCGGCGCTTTCAATGGCGAAACATTCCCTCAGTAAAGACAGATTGCTAATAAATTCAAAGATGTTCAATCGGTCAAATGTGTGCTTTACTTTCAAAAATCGAAGCTTCAAATTCAATTTCAATATTTTTGAAGTCCCTACCTTGAAAGTTTATGATTTTGAAAAAATTCCATCGCTATATTACAGTCGCAGTTTTCACGTTGCAGGGAAAACCCACGGTTGTCTTTTGAATATATTTGAATTCATTAACGCTCTTACCCAGGTCCTCACGGCCACGAAAAATACCCTTGGAATTAAGTTCGGGATACCTGTATAGTTGCACATCAGACTTCCATATAAGGGCATTGCACATCTAGAGTCGTACGAGCTTTGGGGGACGATCTGGCCAAGTTTCCTACCCAGGGTTTTGGGGGTGATACGGGCTGGCACTGCTGGGCTACCGGGCCTGCTTAATCGAGAGACTAGGCTACCGGGCCTGCTTTATAGTACCAGTCACTGAACTATCGTCGTATCGGCTGTGTTTTTAAGACTTTTGGCAGTTGTGAAATGCAGCACAATGGAACTATTTTGGGTATACAACCTCTGTATGGTGGAGTTTTAGGGATACAGCACAAAAGGTAATAAAAAGACGTTGAACTAGTTGCAAAATTGTTCTTTATTGATCCATAATACTGTAGATATGAACGCTTATTAAATACACACTCGTACACAAACACCATGTTTCCTATAGCTCATGCTTATATCTCTGTACTGTGATATAAACACTCTGGAAGATGTAGAGCACTCGAAAAGCAAGCTTGCTTTTCTCTTGCTCTACATCTTCCATTGTGTTTATATCACAGTACAGAGACATGCGCGCGCGTTTTACATTCCTTAAATATAAAATGGCAGCTGTGAATTGTGATATCAACAATAACATGATGGGAATTTTCTTTCTTGAAGTGTCTTATATTCTCGTTTGATAATTTGCAGGCCAAGTATTCACGTTACACGGACGAGGACGCAAACAAACCCGCTACTCGATTTCGAAGGGCTGCAATAAAAGCAAGACAAGAAGAACAATTGAATGAAATGAGGAAAAGAATGGAGAAAGAAATAGAGCAGTCGTTGAATCAACTGAGATTAAACCAGGATTTAAAACGAATGAAAACCATCGAAGAAAGAGTAAGAAATGGGGTCCTCTGTTGTTGTTGTTGTTTTTTGTTTGTTTTTTGCAACATTTCGCGCAACACAGTTGCACCGTGTGTCCACCCCTGCAATGTTGCGCGCAACATTGAACGCTACTGTTGCAGTAGTACAACTCTGTATTGCTACAGTGTTACAGAAAAGAGGTTGCAAGGGCCTTTAGCTAACGCGAAGCGACGTAAAAGAGGATGCGCGTCCCCTGACAAACAATCTTGAAAATGTGTGACCGCTGGCATTGTCGACTTTCTAAAGACGTCGTGAAAACAGGTCAAAATTTGTCCTGAATTGGCGTCGCGACGTTGTAAGGATAGCTTCTAGATCAACGAAAGTCAATTTCACTTCTCGCTGTAATATATTAACTCTAGTTTTGCTTTTTCTAGAATCTCAAGTTCATCTCGGCACTTGTTAACAAAGGAAAATTAAAGGAAGAAGAATTGGAGTCTGTTCTGAAATTTTTGTTTCCTTCAAAGTGAGTGCAATTGTCGCACATGTTATTCAAGAGTGGCTGAGCGGTAAAGTGCCAATCCGTAACCTCTGTAGTCCCGGGTTGGATTCCTGGACGGGGCTTCACGTGACTTCAGTTTTGTTAGTTCGTTCTCTCCCTTGCTTCGAGGGTTTTTCTCCGGGTCGTCCGGTTTTCCTTCCTCAGTGAAAACTAACTAGTGTGAGCTGAGAGTTGTGTGCATAGAGTATTAGAATGAGGTACTAAGAGGTACTTAGTTCGATGCTCGATGATATCACAGTGTTTTGACTTCTCTCATCCGTGTAGCTTTAGCTTTAAGGAGAAAGGGGGCGGGGGGGGGGGGGGAGGGACAGGGGAGGGGGAGAGTAAAGTGCACACCATAGGCCCTATACGTTTGTTAGGCGAATGACTGTTGTGAGAGGTATGGACGTAAAACAAGGTTGCTTTATCTTTTTACTAAAACCATACTGTACGCTCATAGATCTCCCGAGTACATTGACTCGCTTTTAACGAGAATCTACGGGACTGAACACCAAAAGACAAGTTCAACACTAAACATTGGGTAAGAATGTAGTCCATTTATTTAATTTTTACAATCAAATTTGACATATTTTTGATTATGAAAATATTTATATATATATACTAAAATATGTCATTTATTCTTTCCATATACCACTTTCCTTTCCTCCTTCCTTCCTTCCTTCCTTCCTTCCTTCCTTCCTTCCTTCCTTCCTTCCTTCCCTCCCTCCCTCCCTCCCTCCCTCCCTCCCTCCCTCCCTCCTTCCCTCCCTCCCTCCCCCCCTCCCTCCCTCCCTTCCTACTTCCTTCCTTCCTTCCATCCTTCCTTCCCTCCATCCTTCCTTCCTTCCTTCCTTCCTTCACCCATTCATCCCGCTCTTTGTTTCATCCATCCATCTATCCGCAAGTTCGTTGGCTTGTTCGTTCGTTCGCTCGCTCATTCCTTCGTTCCCTCGTATGTTCGTTCGCTCATTCGTTCTTTCAGTCAGTCAGTCAGTCAGTCAGTCAGGTCAGTCAGGTCAGTCAGTCAGTCAGTCAGTCAGTCAGTCAGTCAGTCAGTCAGTCAGTCAGTCAGTCAGTCAGTCAGTCAGTCAGTCAGTCAGTCAGTCAGTCAGTCAGTCAGTCAGTCAGTCAGTCAGTCAGTCAGTCAGTCAGTCAGTCAGTCAGTCAGGTCAGTCAGTCAGTCAGTCAGTCAGTCAGTCAGTCAGTCAGTCAGTCAGTCAGTCAGGTCAGTCAGTCAGTCAGTCAGTCAGTCAGTAGTCAGTCAGTCAGTCAGTCAGTCAGTCAGTCAGTCAGTCAGTCAGTCAGTCAGTCAGTCAGTCAGTCAGTCAGTCAGTCAGTCAGGTCAGTCAGTCAGTCAGTCAGTCAGTCAGTCAGTCAGTCAGTCAGTCAGTCAGTCAGTCAGTCAGTCAGTCAGTCAGTCAGTCAGTCAGTCAGTCAGTCAGTCAGTCAGTCAGTCAGTCAGTCAGTCAGTCAGTCAGTCAGTCAGTCAGTCAGTCAGTCAGTCAGTCAGTCAGTCAGTCAGTCAGTCAGTCAGTCAGTCAGTCAGTCAGGTCAGTCAGTCAGGTCAGTCAGTCAGTCAGTCAGTCAGTCAGTCAGTCAGTCAGTCAGTCAGTCAGTCAGTCAGTCAGTCAGTCAGTCAGTCAGTCAGTCAGTCAGTCAGTCAGTCAGTCAGTCAGTCAGTCAGTCAGTCAGTCAGTCAGTCAGTCAGTCAGTCAGTCATCAATCCATCCATTTATCCATTAATTGATTCGTTCGCTCTTTGTTTCTTTTTTAAATTTATTAATTTCTTTTTTATTCATTTTTCCGTCCAGTGAAATGAGTGAACTCGAGAAACGTGTGCGTAGAACTAGTCTTAAACCCCTTCAATTTATCCAAAGGTAAGATAACAATGTAATGAGATCAATTGTGTAATATCTACTTAGTATTTCATTTGATCATGTAATTGCCACTAACTGCATGCAACTACATTTCCCCTTACACATTTCATCACTTCGTCTCGTCCTGTACAACGTGATTTACAGAATGAAAGCATTACGAGTGATAAAAGAAGAACCATTCTAAAGGGACATTGAACCCTGCCAGGTAAAATGTGTGAAGTTAAGCTAAATCTAAATTAAATCACTTAAATTAAATCAAATCTAAATGTTCACAACTTTTGTAAAAGCACCTAACTTTTTAATTCTGTTAACAATGTATTAATGATATTAAATGATTAATCTACTAATAACAAAGCATTAAAGTACTAATAATATTGTTAATAGTATATCGTTGTACATTAATCACCTGGTAGGGCTGCTCCAAGGATTTCATTCAAACAGAAATAGAACAATTGGCAATAGTTTTCTCAAAGGTTATCCAAAGAAATGTTTGTTTTTATTCTGGGCTTTAATTAATGGATCAGACGTTTTAACATAATATTTCTCAGGATTTCATTCAAACAGAAATAGAACAATTGGCAATAGTTTTCTCAAAGGTTATCCAAAGAAATGTTTGTTTTTATTCTGGGCTTTAATTAATGGATCAGACGTTTTAACATAATATTTCTCAGCTACGTAGGGAACTATGGAATATCAAATTATCAGTCATCTTTTAACTTCAGGAAGACCACTGCACTATGTTTTGATCGATTGTAATACTGCACCGTCTGCATCGTGTGTCACATCTTTGTTGATAACTGTAATATTACTGCACTTGAAATAACCGCACAAGAAAGAATTGTATTAGCTTGGGAAAAGAGGGGAGGGGAGAAAAGGGGAGAAGGAAATGGGGAGAAAAAAAGGCCGTGTAACCAATCCAGTGTTCACCAGAGGCACTGACAGAAGACATTTTCGACAATTTCAAGCACTGGCTTCTTTCGGTAGATAAATCGCACTGAGGGCTCATGCCAAGAGACCATAATACTAAGAGAACGAAACTCGCGCATTGACGTCTGCGCGATGTACTTGGCGTTTAAGGTTATTTTTAGTAACAGAAAGTTGACGCCATATCGCGTGCGCAAGGCTCTATGCGCGTTAAGGCGGCGAAATACGAGACACAAAACCCTCAACTTGTCGCGCAACATTGTTGCGTTGCAGGTTTTTAATCGATGTTGCGCGTTTTTCACCTCGCGATCTCAACTTGTCACGCAACAAAAAAGGATGAAAAACGCGCAACATCGCTAAAAAACCTGCAACGCAACAATGTTGCGCGACAAGTTGAGGGTTTTTGTGTCTCGTATTTTGCCTCCTTTAGACCCCTGGTAAATGATGGCTAATTCAAATTTAGGCCCACTTTAAAATTTCTGAAGAACACCACAACCTTCCAAGTTTCTCGAATTCTTTTTTCTCATACCAACAAAATGTTCTTTTGTCAGTGTCTTTCTTCCCTCTACCATCTCCTTCTCCCTAGGCCTTCCCTATGATCGGCAGCGCAGACTAGAATTTTATCACATTTTATCACTTATTTTTCAGTGTAAATAGTGTGAAACCCAAGAAAAAGAAAAAGAAATCCAAGTTAAAAGAATACGAAGATGAAGATGTTGGGATATTACCACCAGTTGTCGTGAAAGGCGGCAAACGAAGACCTGAAGCGAATTTTCTTCGGAATGAGAGATTGCGTAGTCCTACAGACAGCCCTGAAAACTCTTTAACTAGATCGGTGTCTCCTCGTTCCTTCTCTCCAGATAGCAACACAGGCGAAAATCAAAGATTGCTGGACCAAATGTTTGGCGATACGTCTGAACCAGAGATAAAATCTGTTAAAAAACAAAAGAGAAAATCGTTAAGATGATGTAGCGAAAGTGGAGAAAAAAACCCCCAGGTCTAGCAGGCGTTCAATTTTCGTTTTGAAAACATTGAACTCCGCTTTTTAACGTTTTCCACCTTTGATGGGATAGCGGAAAAGAAAAAACAGTGTAACTTGTCCATCCGAAAACGAGAATCTGTTTCGGACGATGTCAGTTTTGTCTTGTTTTTTTCACCATACCAAGGAGAGGTGGCTCCTAGCCTTCTCTGTTGGCAACTGTCGCATTCGGGAGACCTGTGGGAATTCGGAGACGAGAAGCACTTGACTCGTTCCTAGTCTTCCTCTCTCCTAATGTTCACAGGAAGTCCAAACTCGAGGATGCTTCAACTTTGAACAACTTTGGACACAATGAAATTTTTTCACGTATTACGATTTAGACAAGGCGCAAAATTGAAAATGTCGATCGCAAAAAGTGCAGAAGGCATTTTGGGGTAGAGGCTGGTAACATAACTATTCTAAACTAATTTTTCATGCTCAATCCGAATATGGCTGTTACCAAGACGTATTCTGCAATCTTATACGTGTAAATGACGTATTTTGTGAATTGCTACAGTCATTTCATACTAACGGCTTTTTCATGTTATTCCAAAAGTTCCTAAACTTAACAATTACCATGGCTGGAAAGAGCATATCAAAATCAGCATGACTGTGAAGTTTGAAGGATATCAGTTGAAAAATGAAGGAGATACGAATTTTCAAAAAACGAAATTTTGTATGAAAACACTTACAGTTATGCAAGAGATACCAACAAATTTCGATTTTTGAAAATTCTTATCTCCTTGATTTTTCAACTGATATCCTTCAAACTTCACAGTTTTACTGATTTTAATGTGCTCTTTCCAGCCATAGTCATTGTTTTTAAGTTTGGGAACTTTTGGAATTACATGAAAAAGCCGTTAGTATGAAATGACTGTAGCAATTCACAAAACACGTCTTACACGTATACGATTGCAGAATACGTCTTGGTAACAGTCATATTCGCATTCAGCATGAAAAATCGGCATAGAATAGTTATGTCACCAGCCTCTACCCCAAAATGCCTCCAGGTATCTGATTTCTCAAAAATGCGCCTTGTCTAATTCAATGTTTTCCTTTTGAACAGGTGTGGATGTGGAGTGTGGTGTGGAGTGGAAAGGCGTGATTGTATCCATGCATACGCTTATGAAATCTATTTCTTGTATACACGCACTAAAAATAAATATTAATCAAACTTTGTGATTACTTTTGTTTGAGTTTTGTTCTTGGTCTCTGTTACTTTGTAAGGCGCTTATGAGTCGTTAAATCATTAGCCTAGGAATACACGAGGGAGACTGCACCAAAACGGTGCCTGTTAGGGATTCCACGAGTAGATTTCACTTCCCGTGTGGCTGGTGCTCTACCAGAGCCCGCGCACGCTCGCGTACTCCGTCAAAACGTTTTGTAAAGGTCAAATTATAAAATAACTATGAAATTCTATAACTAGAATTGTACTTTAAAAAAGAGACTTGCCCACTCTATTTGCAGTTTTATAGCATTTTGGGATTGATCGAATTACTCGAGAAACATCGAGATTTAATGCTCAAAGCACTTTTCTCGTGACTTGATTATTCCTCGTGTGCTCTAAAACTGTGCACAGCACGCGCGCGCGCGTTTGCCCTTCTTTGAATAACCTATTTGGGGTCCCTTTTGATAAGTTATTCAGACCTTATGCAAATGGCTGATGTTAGGTTAGATTTAAAGTATTTATAGCACATTGATCCTGTTATGTGAAATAGTTCTAGTTTTGTTTTTGTTTATGCAAGTTTTGTAGCTATACACCAAATAGCCACCAAGGTATTTAGGATCAAATTTAGAGAGTTTTTGTATGGGATTTCCGAAGCGAGGCCTGGCGAGCCTCGTTTTAGTGCATTTACACTTAAAAATTCCTCTTACTACAAAAGTATTCAATTTTTGTTTGTTGTTTCTTTCTTTTCTCAAATTTATACATTTCACAGGCCCGTCGCTTTGGATGGTTCAGAGTTCGAACGTACTCTACTCCCTTCCAAGAGATTAGCCGCTTAGCTTAGGTTACTAGTACTTTTCCTTACTAAGCAAACGTTTGGTAAATGCCGCTGGTGAATTATGTTCTTATCACAACTCCGACCTTCAGCTATCCATTTTAAGGACGTTCGCGGGAAAATGTAAAATAAATGAAAATTCGTTGTAATTTAGCATGCTGATAAATCATCATGAAACACATAAGCCTCAAAAATAGGGGGTCTCCAATTTTGAGAGATACATCGCTAAGAAGTCGGCTAGGTTTGCACTTTGTAGAGCCTCCATCACCGACGAAGCACAAAGTCAGTCAAAAGACAAAGAAAAGTTGATTTTCCGAGAAAATTTTTTTCGAATATAGCAAAACAGGCACCAGAATGCTTCTCTAACTATTCATCTGTTTTAAAAACGTTATGAAGATACCGTATCAAAAAAAAAGTCATTCTTTTAGGCTAAAACAACTTCCAGTCTCGAACAAAATTGTCGCATTTTGTCGTTTTCGTGGGTCAAGATTAGGCGGAAAACGTCGTTTTTTGGTACGAAAAATATATGTCAATTTTCTGAAAAACTAACAGGGTGTTGATATTTAGTAGTTCTTCAAAATCAGAGAATAAAAAATGGGGGTCAGTGTTCATTTTGAAGAGATATTCATCGTCAAAAATTGGATCCGCAGATGAGCGTGACAAGCCAAGTCCATCGCCATCTTGAATACCGAGTGAAGACTGGGTTCCGTGGAAACTTTTTTTGTCTTTATCTTTTCTTTTCTTTTCTTTTCTTTCTTTTTTTTTTCTGCGCTTTTTCAACCCAAATAATTTTTTTTCACAGTTGAATTTCCATTATTATTATTATTATTATTTACAAACTTGGACAATTCCAATTTCAAAAAAGAAAAATGTAATTATCGGAAAAGAATTTACGGCCGCCATCTTGGATTCACTTGGGTAGCGCGCGCTAGCCTGCGCAGTAAAAGTGCGCGTGAACAAGATTTCTTAGTTTTAACATGTACAGCTGAAGTATTTTCCACCATGTCTTTTTCTTTTCATTTTTATATATATAATCTTTTTCTGTTTCTGTCTTTTCTCTCTCTCTTTTAATTAACAACTATAATTTTGATTTTGAGACAGGAAAAGAAAAGAAAAGAAAAGAAGAAGAAAGAAAGAAAGAAGAAGAAGAAGGAAAAAAAAAAAAAAAAAAAGAGATGGGCCCTAGCCGGTTTCGAACCCGGCTCTTACATCTGCTCACTTGCTTCACAGTTCAAGGGTTTTCCAACTGCGCCACGGGATCACGTAATTTGCACAACAATAGACAGTCAATTCACAGGATACACTAGGTTATTTTGTTCTCCAAATCCCTCAGTAGACCAGTTAGCCTAGTGGTAAGGTTCAGTCATCTATGGCCTAGGATCCGACTGTTTCCTCCCTCTTTGACTGCGAAGCTCGCTGTGTTCTACCGGATAGCGCGGAAGGGGCCGAAATCTCCATCCTATACGTAACATGCGATGATTCAGCAATTTGTCTGGATGCATGGTCCGATTTTTTTGTTTTGCATAAAATTAGCATACTAATTTCTTTGGGTAACGGGTTCGAGTCCTGCCTGCGCCAACAACTTTTCTTTTTTTCTTTTTTCTTTTTCTTTTTCTCTGTTTTTAATGGCTTCTATTTTCCTTCTTCAAATTCAGGTCTTCAATAAAGAAAACTTCATAAATTCTAAACGGCATTAGCTTGATACTTTCAACTTTTTCGTAATTTAGAAAAACATGCAAATTCCCATTGCTATGCCATCAAAATTCAAGCGCTGCTTTTCCTGAAGCTTGTTTACTGGGCAAGACAATAACTCGATACGAAGGAATTGCTTCTCCTTGCACAACATCGGACGAGGAAACAAAAATCCCCAAAAACATATATAACTTATAAGTGGAAAAAATTCCCAAGCTGTCAGCCTGTGCGAAGTCAAGGTTGGAATGAGTGGCGCCGTGTGGCTGCTCACGTGATTTATAGCCCTTCAGAAAACCGGTCTCACGTTGCTTGTAGCAATACTAAATACTTCTATGCCACTCACGTGGATCCTAAATACAAATAGCAATGAGAAAACATAAATCTTCTATTCGCGAGCAAATATACAGTCCTAAGGTTCCATCTCCCCTGTCCCACCACCCCACACTGCTAGCTGTAAAGTTGCATGGGAGTTGAACTGTATATATGTTTCTCATGGGGTATGGTCAAGGTTATGCTTAGGGGTATGGTCAAGGGGTATGGTCATTGCAAGGCAAGGCAAATATGCTCATGGGGTATGGTCAAGGTTATGCTTAGGGGTATGGTCAAGGGGTATGGTCATTCCAAGTCAAGGCCAATATGCTCATGGGGTATGGTCAAGGTTATGCTTAGGGGTATGGTCAAGGGGTATGGTCATGGCAAGTCAAGGCCAATATGTTCATGGGGTATGGTCAAGGTTATGCTTAGGTTAATAAACCCACTGTATTTAGTTGATTGAGATACAAATTCAATTATTATTTTATCATCACTATCATTAGTTTTGTTATGATTTTCATTGTTAATATGCATTATGCCTGGTCTTTTTGCTAGCTATGTCAGCAATGTGACCATAGTCAAGAATTTTGACAGTAGTAGTGTATTTTCTGGCTTATATTGTATCATGTTGTTGTGCTTTTGTCACCTGGCTTTTCTGTACATTTTTTTCATCCCCAGGGAAGATGTTGGCACGATGTGTTTGACGTTTTCACAAGCGAGGGATATCTACTACAACATGAATGGTTTATGGACGTTTTTATTCGTCTACATTTGCACTTCTCATATTCTGTGGACTAGCTCAGTACTTAGTACTGACAGACTATTGTTATTTAACCAATTCCTTATTAGCAGTGGTACATCTTCTTTAGTTGTGCAATATCTGGTCTACTCAATCCGTTTTTCTGGCCAATGCGTACGCCACGTCTCTTGGGCGTGACTGTTTCTTTTCCTCGAGCTGCGAAAGCATCCCTGGGATAATGCATCAGTGAGCCATAGTCGTAATTTACACCACGATAATCGATCCATCGCCTGTCGACCTTGGCGAAGTTTCCTTTAGCCCCTGGAAAAGGGTAATTAAATATGATAGAGATGATAGGTTGGGAATCAGGGTAGATGATTAAAAAATTTCTCCAGCCCTCAACCCCTTAATTTGCACAACTATATGTGCTTGGTAAAGGTAGGCAAAAAAGAATAAAAAGGAATAAAGAAGGAGGAAAAGAAGGAAGGAAGAAAGGAAGGAAGGAAGGAAAGAAGGAAGGAAGAAATAAAGAAAAGTAGATAGGAAGGAAGGAAGGAAGGAAGGAAGGAAGGAAGGAAGGAAGGAAGGAAGGAAGGAAGGAAGGAAGGAAGGAAGAAATAAAGAAAAGTAGGTAGGAAGGAAGGAAGGAAGGAAGGAAGGAAGGAAGGAAGGAAGGAAGGAAGGAGGAAGGAAGGAAGGAAAGAAAGAGAGAAAGAAAGAAGTAGAATAGTGCATAATAATTCATGGAACAGTTCCATACATTGATATTTCTTTGCAACGTTCTTTAGTTTAATCCATACGTATTGATCACGGTCTGGACGAGATTGCTCGTGGAAGAAACCAACACAGTGCCCTAACTCATGAATAACATCACCAAGCCCACAATAACTAGAAAAGGTAAATAATAAACCAAATTAATTGATATTCGATGTTATTACTCAGGGAGAAACTTCCGTAAAAAGACCGCTTGTTCTAGAGTAAAGTAAAGTAAAGCGACAATATTTTACGTCGATAACTCGTGACAGTAATTTGAGTAACTGATAAACTTGAGGTCGACGGTGCGCTCATTTTACTCCCCTCTCTCCATCAGTGCTCCGTTTTAAGGGTATCTAAAGCTAATTAAAGCTACACGGAAAGGGAAGAAGTTGAAACAAGGATGTGAAGTCACTGGGGATCGAACTCGGGACCTCTCGCACCGAAGGCCGCACGCTAACCAACTGTGCCATCCTTGCTCCTAGAATGATCGCACTTAACCTATGAGAGAATAAAAATTTATTTACGATATTTAGCCGCATTAAGTAAATGACGCATTAATTTCTATAGGCAATCATACGGTTTCGAGTTTTGTAGCAAAACTCGTACTCTAGACCACGAGTTTTTGAGTAAGACGTTTTATCGAAACATCTCGGTCTTCTATGTCAACTGACACTCAATTCAATCTTCTTTAAGGATCTTTCTTTCTTCTTATGGTTAGTAGGTATTTCAGATATAATTTTTTGGTAGAGAAAATGAAGGTTTGAATCTAAAGTTTGAATTTGCGCGAGCACGGTTACAACAGCGAGGTACCGCGCACACAAGACTCGTACTCGCACAACCTCGTTTCCAGCGCTTTTTCGACTCGAAGTCGAATCTTAAGTTCTCAAATATCATGTCATAAATTCGACCACAAGGAAAAAAAAGCAAATGACGATGTTATTTTTGAGTAATTCGCGTAAAAATGAGGAACAATGCATGTGAGTAACAAGAAAGTATTAAAGTATTGTATTTTGTGTTTATATTACCCTGTGTTTCTTAAAACCTTTGGGTTTGCGATCCAAATGTGTTGTACTCCACCTTTGTATCCAACATTAGCTTGACATTTACTACAAACAATAAACACATATGACATTTTTAGTGGAAAATTAACAAATTCATAATGGTTTTTCATGATATGGACTCATATTTACCAACATTTTACGTCACACATGGTCAAAGAGTCCAAACCATGGAAAGCCATTCGTTGAATTTGCTTTATACCACAAATTGAAGAAGTAATTTCTCGTTCAACTGGCTCGAGCGCGCGCGCAAAGTGAAAACTAGATGTAAATCGTTGGCCCAACGATTTACATCTAGGGGTATGGACTCTTATTTGCCACAGTTCTCGACCAATCAGAAAGCACGAAATTGATTGGTCGTGGTAAAATTAGTTCTCTTAGAGCCTGTTGACATGAAGGCAGGGCAACCCATGCTTTAGGGCCAACTCTTTTGTTTACATTTTCCTGGGGCACTAAAAACAAGAGCACGTGCCAGGGTTATCCTGCAGTGAAAATGGATTTACTCATTATGATGAAATGATGATCGTGTTTGTTGCATATGATGATGATGATTCTTTATCCAATAAATAGATTAGAGCTTAGGTCAGACAGTAAACTTATTTTTGTCTTTTTTCAAGAAAGTTATCGTACTCATCCTTGAAATCATACTGCATCAGCACATAGTTTGGTTCTCTTCGCCTTCTGCGGAATCTAATGCATGTCCTGGATTCAATATGTCTCATTGCGTCTTGAAGGCGCTTCCTACCAGCGTTGTCTGGCAAGAAAATCAAGATAAAGATGGTGTTTCCAGTCAAACTATTTTTTTCAGTCATTTTTCTGTCGAACCATCTCATTTTTAGACATATTTGGGGCTGAGCTAAAAATTATGTTCCATAGAATTACCACGGTAGGAGGAGGAGGAGGGGAGAAGGATGGGGTGGTGTGGGGTGGTGTGGGGTAGTCCTGGTCGATGTCTCATGAGGCTGTAGATTCTAGGCCCCCTGCTGTTTTTATAACAATGATGCTTGGGAATATATATATATTACCAAGGTTTGAGCCAAATTTGTAGAACACGACTCCACCGGGCCATGTCCAGGCATCCCTGATAGCTCCTCGCTTGAAAAGGCGTCTTTCCTTGCTTACAGCTCCTACGAAAATCACAAGACCAGCAATAAAACAATGTTTCATGGAATCTCTAGTTATTTCTCTGCTTAAGTTTAATTGTTTAAATGTCGATGTTGAATTGGTAACCGCGCATACATGAGTGTGAGGCTAGAATTGAGCCTCTTTAAGCAGGAGAATAGATACAGCACGTAGTTTAGGTAGTGCCTTCATAAAATCTCCACTGTGTATTTTCTATCGTCTCTTTTAAAACAGAATTCAATTGGAAAAAAGTTGTCCAAAAATCGTGGGATTCTACCTGGACAAAAATATCAAAAGTGCCCGTTAGAGGGTTTTCACTGTATCTATTAGTGATTGAATCTAAGACATACCACTGGTTGTTGAAACCAGAAAAGCAGCAACAAGAACTACTATCACTCTGATCATTATTGGACCCGAGACGTCTCTGTAATAAAAAACAATACAAATTATAAAATAACTAAGATACTACGTGCACTCTGATTGGCTGAGAGCTGTGTTTGCAGGAGAGTATGTAAACACGGTTGTGACGTCACCATCTTTGCCAAAAACTTAAAAATACAACATTCATGTATTTTATAAGAAAAAAAAATGATAAAGCAAAGCAAACTAGAATCTTTTTTGATTTGAAATTGACTCGAGGGGTTGGGAGAATTCTCGAAAGTTATGCAAACCCTCGACTTCGTCTAGGGTTCGCATAACTGTCTCGAATTCTCCCAACCCCTCTCGTGTTTATATCAGGCTATGCAAACACGGAAAAAGTTTTCTATTGCTTAAATATAATCATAAAGAATTGGCGAATTATAGGGCAGTTTCCGTATGAGTGTAAAACGGACCGCGCCGTGCCGTGACCGTGTCAGTGCCGTACTGTCTATAAAAACATTCGAAATTGCTGCCGTAACCGTGCCGTGGCCGTGCACCTGTGTCGTTTTCACAGTAATACGAAATCTACTCTAGTAAGCAAAAATGTAAAGTACATGTAAAGCCCATTATATAAACTACTCATTTTATTGAAATGGAAATGAAAAATAAAATTTTGGCATTTATATAGTGCAAATATCTAGATGTATATGATCAAATGCGCTTAGAGTTTGTTAGTAGTAAGGAAACTGTTGAACCGGGAGACAAGTCCCCTATTCCGGCGATAGTTCAACAGGTTCTTTAATGTCCCCCATATACAGGTTAAGGAAGGGATGGGAGACAGGGCCTTCGGTTTAACGTCCTTATTTGAGAAGACGTGAAGGTCTAACCATTTGCAGATATGATTACAAAGGCAGCACCTTCTCTTCGATTATCTTAAGACCCTGAAAGTTGGTTTCCGGGTCAGGAATCGGACCCCGATCTCCCGCACAAAAGACCAACGCTCAACCAACTGAGCCAACAAGATGACTTTCAATACCATTTAAAAACCCGTGTGGGGATCGGTAAACATTTTGGTGCTTTGAAAAAATGAACAGTAATGTTACAATACAAAACAACTGTCCAAAGAATCATAGCATTTAGTTTGGAAGTTCGATAGATCCGCAAGCAATCACTGAAGATTGCGCCGGTCCATCGTGATTTTAACTTAAAAATAATCAAATCTAATATGGTTTACCTTTCTTGAAACTGATGTCTTCTAATAGCCAGTTAAAACAATGAATGACTTTTTAACCAGTTCTGGCCTTTTTTTTAAAGAGTTGATCATCACATCAGATGAAATATTCATTGGAGCGCTGTAAGAGGTCAGCAGCCTTTATCGAGTTCATCCATTTGTTTGTTTTCCTCGTGTTTGAGGCTTGACAACCAACGAGCAATTAACTACTATTGTACTTATCCCTGCAATGATTTAAGTTATGACAAGGTTTTTGTTGGATATTAAAGCCAAAACCACGATTTTAACTAAACTACAATAGAGAATAGTAGTTAAAAAGAATGGTACATCCGGAATCTATCTATCTATTGAATACAGTTTCGACTGCAATTAATCATTGAACACAGGGTGGACCGTTAAGCTAACACCAGCAAAGTAAACTCTATATTACATGTAGTCAGGCACGTTTTGAAGAGGGTTCATAGCACAGGTGAATCCTTACGTTTTTGTTTCACAGTTCATTTGGTTGTTTCTTTTTCTTTCTCTCTCTTTTTTTTCTGCATCTCTTTCTAAAAATCGCTGACACGCTTTCTTTCTTTTTTGTCGGTATCTCTTTCTAAAAATCGCTGACACGCTTTCTTTCTCTTTTGTATCTCTTTCTAAAAATCGCTGGCACGTTACTTCACACTAATCCAGATAAATTGGAAATGCATCATTTTGTATATTTCTAGCCTCTCGCCCTGATTAAAATAGTGTTTTTGTCTAAGGTGTAAATATAGAGAAAAAGTTGCCTTTTTAAATTTATCCAGATAAAATGGCCAAATAAAAGGTTTCAACGATGTTTTGGGCTTTACTCAGTGATTGTCCCAATTCTTTAAAATATAAATTGAAAGTCTGACTTCTTATCACGCATTTTAGGAAGCTCAAAGTACGACGGAACGCCAAGGAGAGAAAAATTTATAATTCTTTGTGTAATAATACAAGCATTATTCCTTGGATTTTGGTCGCTTTGTTCCTTTTAATGGCAATGTAATTCTGATCAGCGGTCTGAGCTCGGGCCGCCTTTTTTCATTTATGAAAAGGCTGCAAAGCCTGATGTGTTCTGCTTGATATCGTGATGGCCAAAACCTACAGCTTAGATGATTCAGCGAATTTCAAACGAAAATTAATGTGAATATATGAATGAGTAATCAAATCTTTGATTTACTAAGATCAAAGAACACCGCCTTTAATTATATCATTTCATTATTTCATTATTTTTCATTGTATTATTTTGTTTGAATTCCAGCTAGTACATGTGAGATTTGAACTCTGAACATGACCTAGAAATTGTCGGTGTGGTTCTTGAAGGTAACCAAACTACACGTATAATATTGGCTTGTGAACAATTTCGCTTTTTACAAAAAGTATATTTTGAGAAGTTCATTAAATAGGACAAAAATTTAAATCAAAACGTCATAGTAAACTGCATTTTTGCTTCCATAAACAACTAACAATTATTGACAAAACGAAAGCTTTTCTAAAGTACTTTTTTAACATGACAGTTTAAACCCTGGAAGGTCACCACCTGTTGAACTTTGCACACGGACAACATTTTACCAGGTTCATCAACTTTTTGGATTGTTTACAAAGTGAAAAAAGGGTTAGCGCTAGAAAAAGTACTTTTACCTTTTGGATGCATCAATAACTACTTTGGAAATCTGGTCATGCGTGGTAACACTTGGCCAACAGAGACATGTATAAACAGATCATTGTAGAACCAACGCATTCATTCAATATTGTCTAGCTAAGGTAAAGCAGTTTCGTAGCTAGTTACCTCTCAATTCATCTTACTAATTCCTGATATTAGTTTCGATAATATTCCTCGTCACTAACGAACCTTTCCGGATCTACTAGGTACAAAGTTCACACTTCAAGATGAAATTCTACCTGGCTTTTGTTATTCTTCTTGTTCTTTCTGTACTTGGTAAGTACCGTACCAAAATCTTGATCATTTTAAGCATCAAGCTTTGTTGAAGACCACTCAGCCAACTAAGGAGGATTTTAGTCTTTATTATATCTCATAGACGACTTTCAAAAATGGCGGCCTAGTACATGAGAACGAGGCCACAAAGGCCTTGTTACCAGAAAATAAGCGTGGCGAAACTTCTATTTCTATCAAAGATGATGTGTTCGTCTTCCTTTTGAAATAACTATTTTCTGTGCATTTTACAGGATATACTTAGGCTCATTAGATGCCATGAAAATTTTGAGGCCTTTCTGGCCTCGTTCTCGTGAACAATGAGCCCTCCATTTTTGAAAGTCGTCTATAGCTTTAAAACTTGAATTATCGATCTATATATACTTCTCACACTTATTTGAAAAGTTGTAGAGTATGCAAAAGTACACAAAACACATGGGATAAACTACACCGATGCAGATTAAGATTATTGATTTAGCTAGGATTGCTTATCTCCTGGCGTATTTCATGAAAGCTTTGTATATATAGGCTTGATTAATAAGAATTATTTTTGTTATTCCATAGTTATGTCGGAAGAAGAGAAAGAAGAAGAAAGCCATAATGATGAGTTGAGCCAGCGTATTGAAGGAGGACCAGGAACTGGAGAAACCAAACCTCTTGATGAACATGAAGATGAAATGCTTGCTGATCAAGCGTTGAGAGAACCTGTTACACCCACTAAACCCCCCACGGGACCAAAGCCAGGGGAAATCGAGGTTTAGACTGACAAGGTAACAACAACACCACCACCACCACCACCAACAACAACAACAACAACAAAAACAGTCAACTTTTGACGAACAGTTCAGTCAAGTTGAAAGGCACAAAACCAACTAGAAAAACACGCACTGCGTGCATTATTTGTTTATAGATACATTGTTCGTACATTTCACACCATTCTAATAATTTGAACTATATCACAAGAATAACTAACATCTGATTCTGTTGTTTTTGTCTGTGTTTATGATAGGGCTTTGCATGGTGAAGACTTCGCGGAAATATAGAGAAAGGTCCAAGAATAACATAGAATAAATGTCAAAATAGCTTTTATTATAGAAGGAAATAAAAAGTTTGATCGAAAACTTGTTGTCTTGTTTTAATATATCTTAGCAAGAGACCATAATACTAAGAGAGCGAAGCTCAGTATTGATGTCTGTGCCATGTTCGTGGCGGCTAAGGCTATTTTTAGTAACTTCGCCATCGCGCGCGCAAGTCCCTCCACCAATAGAATTTGATTTTTGTTGTGCGCGCGGACGGGACCGTTTGAATTCTATTGTCTAAGAGCCTTGCGCGCGCGATGGCGAAGTTACTAAAAATAGCCTTAGCCGCCACGAACATGGCACAGACATCAATACTGAGCTTCGCTCTCTTAGTATTATGGTCTCTTGATCTTAGAATATAGTTTAATAATAACACAGGCGCCCTGAATGGCTTAGAGACCACTAAAATCGATCACTTGTATCACTTGTAAAGACATAATTTTCAGAGTTCGACGATGGATGGGATCATAAAAAAGTCTATTCCCGAAATATATTTCCTAGGTTAAGCCTATTAATAAACGAGAGAGAAAAACCCCCTACTTTTTGTTCATTCAATTACAAGCCTAACGCCTCGTGATATTCAAAAGCTTGCCGTGATTTTCCCAACATCACGTGTGCTCTATTTCACCGCTAGCGTCATAGAAAACTGTCCTCTATTTACATCTTTTCCACAATTTTCTGACATGTGTAGAATTTTGGCCTTCCTGGCCAATTTTTCTAAACCTTTTTTGGTTTTTGCTAATGTCAGTTTGTGTTTTGAAGCATTTTATGATGAAAGCTTCTGGCGCTGATTTCATATGACCGAAAGAAAGATTGTGTACTACTCAGTTTTTGTTTTGACTGCATGCACATTTTGACTGAACAACAACAATTCTGCCTTCTTCCATTTAAACAATACCAGTGGTACGACACGATACGCGAAGAACTGTTTAACAATAATTATACCAAAGATGCCAAGTGAATACAATTTTATTGGGAAGTCCCAGTTTTTGTTTTGGCAGAAAGTCTTCAATTCACGTACGGCAAATCCCACGAGTGTTTTGCATGTTTCATATGAATGATTAATTTTGTTTTTTTTAACGGTTTGCTCATTTGGCTTTATTCAAAGTTTACTTGACCATTAACAGAATTCTTAGAAAAACCGTTTTAAAGAATTGTCCGTTCCAATGAATAGTTTTCAGGAGCAATTGTCTACTGTATTATATATTAGTTCAACAAGGAACAACTGACCAGCTATGACCTACATTTGTACACAGAACAATGGCTGATTACATAGAAATAAATAATTCAGAGAAAACTAATTCAGTGAACTGTGGTCAGTTAAATAACATGTGTAGCCACCAATGTGTTTGTTTTAACACTTGCTGATCAGATGAAGTGTTTGAAAATGTCAATTTCTAAAACTAACTACTGAAAACATGTAACTGAACTAATCATTATGGATATATTCTTGAAAAAGTGAAAAAATATTATGTACTCGAGTGAAAATGCACTAGAACCTTGGATACTGACTGACACATGAAATCCTGGGATACATTTTTTGATTTGTAAATGATTAGATTGTTACATTTTTGCCAGTATTTAGTTGTCAATATTGAATTATTAAGACTATTGTTTTCTGACCTTTGCCCTTTATTGCTCATAAAAAGCTAGTAAAAACATTTTTGTTTCACTCTGGAAACTGATTAAAGTAAACAGGTAAGCTTCATATGCATGCTCTCTTCCCTAAGATCGCTATGAATGTTGACTTAATTTGTAAAACTAAAATTCAAAGAGCTAAAAGAATATTCATTTTATCTTTATAAAGAGATAAAGGTGGAAAAATGAAGTTTATCATACCTTTGGCACTGCTCGGAGCTCTTGTTTGCCTCGCAAATGGTAGGTTATACATTATATTTTATATCAGTATTTCAAATTGTTCAAAATTTCATCCCTGCCTTTTTTCTATACTCTTATAGCAAAATCAATCAAGGATGAAGGGGACTTAGTTGAAGGCGATATGTTGCTCTCTAATGAGCAACTGGAAATTTATAACGAACACAAAAATGGACGAGTTCGACGAGCTGCTCTTAAAGACAGATACCTTTGGCCTAATGGAATAATATACTTCGCTTTTGGATCAGATCTAGGTGAGTTGAATTAGGGAATTTTTTTCTGATTGTATTAAGACAACTAAGAAGAGATGAGAGTTATATTGTCACTAGTTTGATGTTGAAATGTCTTACAGATCCAGCTGGCCGTAAACTTGCTCGCAATGCAATGAACCACTGGAGTAGTAGAACATGCTTGCGATTTAGAAAAAGAACCAATCAAAAGGCTTACATTAAGTTTCAGTACGATGGGTAAGTACAATATGTTTAACTTTAACTAAAGTATTATAACGGTTCAATTTCTTCCTTTTCTTCGATTTTAGTGGTTGTCGAGCACGAGTTGGATACACTGGACTCTCCGGACAATTAGTTTCCATTGGAAGCCGCAAAAAGTAAGTTACATATTATTTACTAGCTGTAGTTCTCACTATATTGTTAGCACAGGTTTTTCAATGAACTATATTGTAAAAATCGATCAATCTACCGGTTTAAGTTTGCCAATATATATTATATATATATATATATATATATATATACAATATATATTTACAAACTCAAATCTGTTTGAGTATGTAGAAAAAGAGAGATTTTAGAAGGATTCCGCTTATCTGATGGAAAACAGGTCTAGCGTGTTTTCGAAGAACTTGTAGCCAATCACAATTGAGCATTCCCACGGTTATATAAAATGCAAAAACACAACGCCACAAACTGTAAACAAATCAAAACGGTTCACTCACGGTATACTAGTATACCTAGCAAAATTCTTTCGTTAATGACTCGGAAGGCAATTCTTTGAATGGCTAAACAATTAACGGATAATGCTAGTCTTGATTGTGCAACATATTCAATTAAATCCTTCGTTTGCACACTTATTTTTAGCTGCAAGAACGAAATGGTATTTCTTTTATTCCCATTTGACAGAAGCGTGGGCTTCCTGTGTATAATTTATAAGTACCCATAGTGCACTGGTAATATAACGACTGCAGTGATCTTCATGTGACGCTATCTGCTCGTCTATTTTTAGTTCAGATTTGCTACAGTTTATTAAAAGGCGATGTAATCAAGTATAACAGTTTAATTTACTACGATCTTTCATACAACAAAATCGATGAATTCTAAATTTGTCATCTTACATGAAGTACCATCCGAAATGTACACTTTCTCAAAATTTTCAACTACTAAGACAAATCCTACTATATGCGCGGGGGATTACAGGGCCGTAGCCACCGTTACGGTTGGTCAGGTTTCAATCGGAGCAACTTTTGCCGTTGGAACCATTGTTATTACATTTTTATAGCATGAATTCGTGTAGAAAAGCGAAAAAACCGGACCAACTTGTAAAAGAACGTAGCAATGCAACAGTAACCGCACTACCACATCACAGAAGTATGTAACAAATAGAGTCGAACCTCTCGACGTCGATCATCCTGGCGACAGATTGAGTAACTGAAGGGAGAAGGTAGGAGAAATGACGACAAAAAGTAGGGAAGATTCAGCCCCCTGTTTCTCTTCGAGGTGGCCGTTAATATATATCTTGATGTATATCGGATCGGTGGCAGGAAAAATGGTCTTCGGAGGTTCAACTGTATTTCAATGACAAATGTCTTTTTATCCGTTTTTTCTCTCAGCCCCTGCTCACTGGGTTCCTCCATTCACGAGCTTGGTCACGCTATTGGATTTTACCACGAACACTCTCGACCAGACCGTGACCGATACGTTCGTATCAACACGAACAACATCAAAAAAGGTACCAAACCATACCAAAATCAAAAATTCTTGTTAAAGTATTAGTTGTAAATGACGGCTTTCAGAAGGTATTGGGGTCGGCATTCATAATTGAATCTTGATCGTTCTGAAAAAGATGTGACATATTTTGGTGGGAACCTGGAAAACTAACTGAATCATGATCACTTACATAGTATTTAAAAACCATGTAAAGATCCAGTAATCTTCTAGGTACATAGGTGATGGTACTTTTACAGTTTTTACCGGCATTATTTGATTAGGCAACTTACATGCTTTCCGTGGTTTTTACATCATTTGTTAAAAATGTCTCTGGTGATTTACATGGTATTTACATGGTATTTACACGGTATTTACACACAGTAAAAGTACCATACCCATGTAAATAGCAATTTACTGAATCTTTACATGATTTTTACGTACTCTGTAAGTAATAAAATATTTCAAGCATGATGTCACAACTTTGGTTTTCAAGCTCTTCTTAATTCTGTGAAAATAAGATAACTGCTTCCCCACCGGGGCTAACGCCCACTCTTTTTTTCAGGTTTTGAACGAAATTTCTTTAAAGATGACGGATTTTTTATTGACTCACGTGGTCACGACTACGATTATGGCAGTATCATGCACTACTCTCGTTACCAAGCCAGCAAAAAGAAAAATACTGTGGTGATTCAACCTTTGAGGGGCAATGTGGAGATTGGTCAAAGAGATGGGCTGAGTGATGGCGACATTGCACAGACCAATGATATGTACAAATGTGACGGTGAGAATCGGCCAACTACCAAGATATACTTCACTTGATATATAGTCAATTGAAGAAACGTTGTCGGGTCTAAAAACATAGAAGCTGAGACCGAAATGGTGCATGGGCTATAAATAATTATATTCTGATTCAATAAGTTATTCACTTTAAGCTGCAACCGATAAAAAATCAAAGCCAAACGGCCCGCCAACCCAGGTCCTGAACACGGTTTTGGCATTTTGCATAGAAGGCAAAGCGTAAATGAATAAATCAGAATATTATTATTGATATCCCAAGCACCATTTTGGACTCAGCTTCCATGTTCTATGTGTTTAGACCCGACGACCTTTCTTCAATTGACTATATACAAAGGAATCGAGACGAAACTCAGCCATTCTTAATAAGACAAAGTTTTATGACCTTTATCCATGTGGTCTCATTATAATTCCTTAATATGTGGCAGAGGCAGTATATTTTGGCACTGAACTGTTTGTTTGATTGATCGTTGCAAAAACTCGTGATGAAATATTGCAGATGATAACAACTACACCTACTATTTTTGTAATCGTATATTTTTTATTCTTCGCGCAGCTCGAGGCGACAGCCATCTTGAACCACTTAAAGACGACGACGAAGAAGACGATGAAGGTAGCGGGGGTAAGTTTTATTTATGCTAATTAACTATTCATTATCTTCATTGCGCTAAGATATTTTGCTCTTTTTTCAGTTAAACCAACTCCAAACCCCCTTGGCCCCAAACCAGGACAAATTGAAGAATAAACTCATGATACGAGTGTCATACCTTCTGTTTAGCATGATATCCAACAAGAAAGTTGTACTAGCTGCCAATATCATCATATGAGAGTAGAAATAAATAAAAATCGCTTTATAAAAGATCAATGTTCATCAATTCATCTTCTTTCGTGTGACTCCAGGATCAGAACTTAACATCAAAACGAAATCAGTGTGGGAGAGAAGTGGACAGTAGGATAAGTGATATAAGATCTAACGGCCGAATAAGTTGTTTAATTGCTAAGTGGCATATAATTTGCTGCTAAATTTTCATGATTTTAGTTCACTTCGAGATTAGAATCTAAAAATGGGATGGGCGATGGTACCTCTCTTAAAGTGAAATAGTTTAGTTGAAATCCAAAAAATGAATACTAAGTTGTGTATAAATTACCAATAAATGTCTCATCGTCAAAATGAGCAAGGTCATGGCCAGAAATTCCGGTCATATCGCGGGCGCAATAGATCAGCGGATTTCGTCACGAGAAAAACAAAATGCAAAGAAATAGCCTGAGGAAAATATATATTCGCGGATATAGTTTCAGAAACTTAAATTCTTACAAAAGCCCAAACTTTAGGAATGCAAAATGGCCGACTACAAAGAAAATAGCTTTCAGAGACAGGCTCTTCCAGGAACAATACATCGTAAAGTGGAGCTTTTAACTCGAGATATACCTAGACACTTATAAGAGCTTCAGAATGGGCTGTTATTTTGAGCTTCATCTCCAATACTTTGACCAAATATCGAACTCTAAATGGAGTACTTGAAGAGAAGCCCTCGCGATAAAGGCTATCAGTCCTATGAGCTAGAAATCTACGAATTTCTCACCCTACATGTTGATAAACGAACATACATAGAAGCCAGTCAATTATATTCCTCATTCAAGCATTCAAGAGATCTTGAGAGGCTTTTGTACTGAATTTTAATATCGGAATTCTGGAGCAGACCATTGCATGGAACTTGACCTTGTATTGCGCGCTTGGTCACGTGACGTCTTTTATTCATATATAAAACATCCGAAACATGAACGAAAAAATACACGATTTGTTATTGTGTCAAAAACGCCGTTGTAGAAGTCTTTACAGCAAACAATTGAGATACATAGTGAAATAAAAAGTTGAATAAACTGGTATATTCGCAGGTAATATTTTTGCATGTCGGAGATATATATATATAATACCCATGCATGATAATAGACGGCCAAAGGCAAACACTAATAGCTGCTGACAGACAAATTGACTAATCAGATATTCTTTAGTTTAAGTAAAAGGTCTTTATGTTACGGTTAACTATTTCCCGGGAAGAGTACGAACGGGGCCGGTCATTGGAGCCTCCCGGGGCACGAGTGAACGCACGTGTGCGTCTAATTAATTCAAAAACGATGTCCGTAATTCCTGGCCATGAAAAAAAAAAGAAAAAATTAAAAATGACATACTCCCTTGTATATAATGATAAACAAACGTTTTGATGATGATGCTGATGCTGACATTTTCTCATTGTAAAAGATTGGGACGTAATAACCGGTTACCCTGAAGTTTAAGAAATCAGGATCGTATATTAATTAAGATAAAACTGATAAAGATAAAACATATAGGAAATATTGTAGATAGATATGACTATTTATTTTGCCTTCTAACTAATCAAGATCTTTCCTCTATCTCGGTTTAGAGTTGCACATAGTTAAGAAATGCAGTTCGTCAAATTTAGAAAGTGTGCATGGCTTGAAATTCTGGTTCTTTCTTGGTGTTGCAAGGCACATGAGGCATAAACACAATAAAACAATATAGCCAAGAGCAAAGAACTTTGAACAAAAACAATACCCAGCAATACCCACCATAAATAAACCAAGCTATCATGGGAAAAACTGAACCAGGGGGAAAACCGGAAAAATATAATATTTAGTAAATCCAAACCATGTTCGTCGAAAATCCAAATTGTTTTCAAGCTTTTGACATTTGGCGGAATTACCCTTGGAATTCCGAGGATTACACATTATTTCAGGCAGATGAATTCCAGGGAAGGGGGAAAAATCAAGAATAGCCCAGAGGATTTGAACAAGGTGTCACCGATGTTTAACCTCATGCACGACCTTTAACTTTTACCACACGAGGTCAATCCAGAAAGGTCGTGTTCATCCATTACAACCGTAATCGTTGAAGTGCGACCTGTAAAGTTCAAAGCTTTACTTTCATTTAGAAAGCTTAAATTTTGTATTTTCCTTCGTGAGTAAAAGATATTTTCTTGGTTTTATTGTCAAAATCGCTGTTTGTTTTGATTGAATGATTTTCCAAACTAGACTTTGAACTTCACGGGTCGCACTTCAACGATAACGGTTGTAAGCTTTCTAAATGAAAGTAAAGCTTTTTCAATAAATACGAGTCAGTTTTTTTCTTATTTGAGAGTAAAATTGTCAATTGTCTCTCTGGCGTAATTTGATTGACGTCCGTCTCAATGCAGTCTCAATTGTTGTTTTCGTCGCACTTCAACGATAACGGTTGTAAAGTACAAGTTAGTTATTTATGCAAGTTAGGGTTTGTAGGTTAATGATGTCACGCTAATAAATATTGATTAGTGACAGTAAATACCTGGATAACACGCTACAAAATTCATTAGTGTGGTTGCCCTTACGTGACTCAAGACTCATTGATAAATAGGGTAAGTATAGCAATTGCCATTTAAAAAACACTCTGGCTCATTTGTAATTTTTAACAATTTCAGTAAAATATTGAAATTGCAATTTCTAGCAGTTTTTTTAAACTCTTTCCAGCTTTGTGAGACTGAACTGTTTGACATTCACATTTATTCAAATCTCAACCAATAATGGCCTTTAGAAATTAGAATGTCCTCGGTGAAATTGCCGAATGTTCAAACATTATTAGTTAGAACAGTCGATAGTTAATTCCCTCGCTTTTACATGTAGTGTATAAAACTAACCAATTTTTCCCCTTTTCAAAGAAATTCGGTGTAAACATGGCTACCGGCGACTCCTATGTGAAACTTATTGAAAAGGACTATAAAAATATTAAAATATATACTGATGTAGGTCCTATTTACATGAAGGCGAGTTGTTCCTGGTATTAGGGATACCTCTTTTGTTTTCTTTTCGGAATGAGGACTTCAAAAACAAAAGAGTTATCCGGGCTACCAGGAACAACTCTTCTTCATGTAAACAGGGCTTAGTTGAACAAAAGAAAACTGAGATCATCACGAGACCGGCATTTTGAGGCATTTAGCGTTTATGATAGATTGAACTATTTTAACACTCTTGTTGCCTTAGTCTTTTTCTTTATTTTTTAACCAGAATAGCTTTACTACAATTTTCATATTTATGCCAACTCTGACTTCAAACAGTCCGTTGGAATTTGGTTTTTCGCTTCCGCCCACTGCGAATAAACAACTACTAAGAAAGATTCCTAAAAACCTATCAAATGACTTAATATGATCTTTAGACGATCTTTAACAGCTATATGTAATTACTGTATTAGTTAGATCTTCGTATTTTTGATTTCTGATTTTGATTGACGCCGAGAAAATTTGGCAAAAACCACTTGAGTGTTTAGATGTCGGAGTTCACATGATTTTGAAAATCGCAGTAAGACGACAAAAACAATTGATTTCAATCCCTTCTTTAATAGCTGTGTCTTCCATTCAGCCAAACATGGTTGGCTCTCTTTTATGTTTAGGCTATGAACAAACGAAATATATCATCTTTTTCCTCAGTGTTGTGGCAATGATCAAGTTGGTAGTTCTCGTCCTTTTTGGTTTGGTTCTCGTGAACAATGGTAAGAATTTAATATTATGTAACCAGGCACTAAGATTTTTCAAGAATTTGTAGGTGGCTTATAAATAATCTTAAAGGTTAAACGATTTACAAATAGAGGAATTTGTGATCTAAATCAAAACCAAACGACGACAAAATAATATTGCAATTTGTTTTTTTGACAACTTTTACAGTCACAACACTTTGAAAGTTAATTTTTTGATGACGCAATTTGTGAGACAGTAAAACATATTCAACGAAAACAGCATGATCTTTAGTAGAAGAACATTCTAATTCTTTTTATCATATAATTATTTATAAAATACCTATATTTCTTAAGTTCGAAAACTTGTTCTTTTCACTAGTGAAAATAACATGTTCTTTTCACTAGTGAAAAGATCGTTACCATGGTTAATTGAGCGCATTTACTCTAGAGATAGTTTGTTGTCTCTTGATTGATAATTATATGATAAATAGAATATTACATGTTCGCTTGGAGATACGGTTTTATCTTCTCTTGTTGAAAAGATCTCTCACTCGTTCGCTGCGCTCACTAGTCCAGACCCAGGCCTCTTTTTATGCCGCTTCGCTTCGTTAAAACAGAGTCCAGAAGAACGTAACTTGCATGCGCATGCGTTACATGAACTAATCAGACACCGTAAAATTTTGGTGTGACCTGGTTACAAGGCTATCGTTCAACATGGTGCTCTTTAGAAAGTTTATCTGAATTATTTAAATCAGCTTTATGTGGCTCATTTTGAAAACGAATACATCGAAGCAGTTAAGTGTGCCTTCACTTGTACAAAGCACACGTCTTTACACAAATTGGAACAAATCCAAGCCCTATATGACTTAATTGTCAAAAGGCCTTGTAACCAGGTCACACCAAAACTTTACGATTTCTGATTGGTTCATGTAACGCTTGCGCATGCAAGTTCTTCTGGACTCTGTTTTACCGAAGCGGAGCGGGGTAAAAAGAGGCCTGGGTCTGGATCTTTTCAACACTCGAAGATAAAATCCGTATCTCCGCGCGCCCATGTAATATCCTCTATTTATTATATGATTGAGTCGATTTTCTTTGTTATTTGTAGGGCTTTATATCGCGTATTTCCCTAGTCATTATGAATTCAAGGGCATTCTACAGATATTGCCCTCGTACGAGGGTTATATACCTATTTCAAAAAAAGTTGTCGTATGAGAGGTCACAAGCCTACGCGACTAGACCGAAAAGGAACATGGGTAGTTGCAAAATTCCCCTCTCTTTTTAGCATTGGTCTTGATTTTAAAATCAGCTAATGAAACTCTTTGATGTATTAGGCTCATGGCAAGCTGAAGTTGAATTATGGTGTGGATATTTGTGTGGTTTTATAGCTTTAGTAATGTTTACCCATGCTTCCTTTCGGGCGAGTCGCGTAGGCTTTTGCCGACAACGTTTATTCAAATAGGTGTATACAGATATTGCCCTCGCCCCATACTTCCCTAGGTCATCTTAATTTGGATGTTAGACTTAGAAATCTTCTACTGAGCCCCGAAATCATACACTAAGTAGCCAATTTTGGTGAAAAAAAAAACTCTTGATAAATAACTTTAGGATTCGAACCCGAGACCTTCTGCACACCTATATACCCGCCTTTAACCTCTATACTACGGAGCTAACTGATGGAAACTTATTAACAAAAAATCGTTTTGTCTGTTACAATAGTGTTCGTTAACTTCACCGTGAATAGAATTGAAAAGCAATTGTTTGAGATTTCCTTCTGGGAATTCAGTAACAATGATCAGATAGTTAATGTTATTTGGGATTGTTTTAGTGTGAAAACCTCCTCAATCACATAATAAGCCAGTTAATTACCTCGAACCTCGGCTTTTATCCATATACATGTATATGGCTAAAAGCCTCGGTTCTCGGTAATTAACTCTGACTTTCAAACTAGATTTTAAAGTGTTTAACACTGATTCAAATTTGACTCACACTCCCAGAGAAAAATAATTCCACATGTATGACGTCATCATGAATCTATTCCAAATATCGTCAGCCCCAGGACAAACGTATACATTGTAATTAAGAAGTTATCGACATCATTAACGTTCCTTTGGATTTAAGTGACAATGCGGGGTTTTTCTTTTGTTCTATAGCTACGGCATATCGCTTTTCCTACGGCAGAATTTCTCTGGTTTCAAGATAGAAAATATATCATTCTATGGATAACATGTTTTCGAAATAATTAAAAAGTACAAAAACTCCCATTTGAAGCCTAGTTTCTTTTGTGTTAAAAGATTTCATCAAGAGACCATAATACTATAAGAGAGCGAAACTCAGTATTGATGTTTGTGCGATGTTCCTGGCGCCTAAGGCTATTTTTAGTAACTTCGCCATCACGCATGCAAGGCACTAAAACAATAGAATTCAAACGGTCCCTTCCGCGTGCACGTCAAAAATCAAATTCTATTGGTTGAGGGCCTTGCGCGCGCGATGGCGAAGTTACTAAAAATAGCCTTAGTCGCCGCGACCATCGCACAGACATCAATACTGAGTTTCGCTCTCTTAGTATTATGGTCTCTTGATTTCATCCAATCATAAGCTTCCAAAACAATACCCAAACCGCTACGCTTCGAGTTTGCCATGTTCCCCCGTTAATATGACAAACAATAAATCAGACAATAAATGTGATGGTCGTATTAACGGGGTACTTTCCACCAGAGGAAGGTCGGCGAATCTTGTAGAGAAGTTCAAGGTTGATTGTAATGAAGGTTCGCCGTATAGGATATAGGAAGATAGCTGACGTCAATGTTTACATTATATTTTGCTTCATTAGCATACGGTTAAAATTCGATAAATTAACAAACTCAGTCCAAAACTTTTAGGAGCTTTGTAATATAAGTAATCTACGAAATTTTTAGCTCTTTGTATGCAATATTACGCGAGATATACCAGCTTCCAATCTGCATTCAAATTTCTCGGTGGCAATAGCGCTAAAGAACTCATACATTCTATGTAAAATCGAGAGTTGTTTAAAACCACATCACGCAAAAACTATTGCATGTGTCAAGCTCAATTTTCCAACGAAACCAAATTTTGCCATGCCTTTTCAATATTAATTCAGGATGGCCGTAAGACAGAGATTCAAAGTACAGTACATCCAGGTTGTTACTGACCACATAACTTGCTACAATTAGGGAATTACCGCTTTGTTCATGTGATATTACTAACAATTTACTTCAAATATTACAGGTTCTCAGGCCAAGCATGTCGTCAAGCGTGCTGCACTGAAAAGTCAATGGCTTTGGCCCGATGCGACGGTGGTTTACAAGTTTCATCGAAATCTAGGTATTTCGTGTTTCTGTATTTAAGGACGATATGTTATTGCTGCCATTCTAGGTCTTTCAAAGCTTAATCAGCATGATTGCTAATCTATACATCTCATTTCAAAAATGTTATCGGTAAAACTAAAAGCCAAAAGCCTACGTGACTCTCCCGAAAGCAACTGTAGAAATTAATAACAAAATTACTAACACTGTAAAACTACACAAGTCGTTGCCGGGATCTCAGCTAAGAGGGCTGAAATTTCACGCCAAGCGAGCCTGCTACGGCAGATCTAGAATTCTTTTGTGTGTGTTTCCTCTTTTTGTTAATCAGCATTTTAAAATCGATCAATGAATCAATGAATCAATGAATCAATGAATCAATGAATCAATGAATCAATGAATCAATGAATCAATGAATCAATGAATCAATGAATCAATGAATCAATGAATCAATGAATCAATGAATCAATGAATCAATGAATCAATGAATCAATGAATCAATGAATCAATGAATCAATGAATCAATGAATCAATGAATCAATGAATCAATGAATCAATGAATCAATGAATCAATGAATCAATGAATCAATGAATCAATGAATCAATGAATCAATGAATCAATGAATCAATGAATCAATGAATCAATGAATCAATGAATCAATGAATCAATGAATTAATCAATCAATCAATCAATCAATCAATCAATCAATCAATCAGTCAATCAAACAATCAGTCAGTCAGTCAGTCAGTCAGTCAGTCAGTCAGTCAGTCGTCAATCAATCAATCAGTGTAAAAATAGCCCGGGGGGGGGGGACTCCCATCGAAAATGGGCGGGGATGATCGTCGGAAATTTTCAAAAATACCCCTAAAAGATACCGGAGTCTTACAAAGGTGCGCGTGGCAGCATAAGATTTTTACCCCTAAAAGATACCAACTAAAAATGAACAAATTTATACTATAAATTTGTTCATTTTTAAGCATTTTAAAAAAGTTCCAGAGACGTAAACTTCTGCTTATTTTCTTAAAAAGATGCCCTAAAAGATACCAGCTTAGACTTGAGGGGGGGGGGGGGACAAAAACCTTTTAGATACCCCCTAGATACCAGATCCCTGAGTTTGACCCCTAAAAGATACGACGATCATCCCCGCCCAACGATATATGGGAGTCCCCCCTCCCCCGGGAAAAAAAGTTAACTTGATTCTTCATTCAACCATCTCACAGATTCTGCTGGAATAGGACGCATACGAAAAGCAATGAGACGCATTGAAGCCAAAACGTGCATCAGATTTAAACGACGCACTAATGAGCCAAACTACGTACTGATGCAATATGATTTTAAGAAAGGGTAGGTCAGACTTGTAGGCTGGAACGACTAAAACTGCTGCTTTTTATCGCGTATCGTTTTAATACCAATATGTGTGGACTTGCAGCCTATTCTGCATTGACTTTTTCAAGCAAGGATGGCCGAATGGCAAGAGGGCGCACGGGTTTGTCAATAGATACCTTAAGCAATCACGACGACGACGGCAGGGCAAACGGAAAGTTAAAAAAGATTTGAGTGCAATGTTTAATGCAATTTTTTTCTCTTATTCGTTTTGAATTGCCATTCAGACTCAGATCGTAAATTATGAAAGAAAATGAAAACGGAAAATAAACTGGTTTGGGTTTAGACTGATTCCATAAGTCGGTCCCAGTTCGCTCTCTGACGAATTTTTTTTCGCTCACGGGTCCGACTTATCTCATTCATCAGCCGTTGCTGTACAAACCAAAACGAGGCTCTTGAATATCTAATGAGCCGGAAGTAAAATTCCATAATTTTTCGCAAGTCATTTCAACGTTTCTTTTTTTTCTACAACTCGATGTTTTCTCATAAAAGTACTCCTATAAAGTTTGTTTACACCGTGTAAATCAAGTTGAGGACGTTTGCTTAAACTGTGGCAGTTCTCAGAAAGAAAGAAAAATGAATTGTGAGCAATGAGAATGAAGAGTACGTTAGTTTACAATCTTTACGGTGTGAATATAGGCAAGATAACAACACACATCATCGAACATTCAAATTTTATTAAAACATAAGCTTACCACTGAGTTACACAATGAGCCTCATCAACATCAATACACCCTAGAATATTTTTAAACTCCTTCGATTTAATTCCGGAGAGATAAACGGCTTATAACTGCACAACTTGTTTCACGAGGGCATGACGAAAACTACTGGGCTTTGTCACTAATATTACAATCATTACTAGCCTTGTATTTGCCATATTTGGCCCCTTCTGTCACAGTGGAATCGTCTTCTCCTTCTCCGGCAAAGGTAGCGGGAATCTAGTAACTTCCTAAAACTATCCACTTGATCCGTCATCAAGGCGTCAAAGGCGATACAAAAATATTGCCGTTGGCGGCCTTTACATCAGGCAAATAGATCAGGCAAAACGTTTTGCCACATCCTGTGGGAAGATAAACAAACACGTCTTTCCCCTCTAGAACTTGTCCAATAGCTTTTTTTGGAACGTCTTTAACGTTATCTTCGTTTTAAGAGTGATAGTTGGTAATTCATTTTCAAAAACAAAATGGCGTCTTACCGGAAGTGAAGTTTCATACAATAAGACATAGTATGTGATTGGTCAAAATATTTTGAATGAAATAACAAACGATTTCATTGGCTATCTCGTTTTTTCGAGATGCGGATCATTTTTGAGTATGTTTGAAAATAAGTCGGACCCGTGAGCGAAAAAAAAATTCGTCAGAGAGCGAACTGGGACCGACTTATGGAATTAGTCTAGTTTGGGTTCTCAACGGTTCCTGTTCTCTACAGAGCGTGAAATTTGGACTTTTCATGTTGTAGTTTTGCAGAATACAGTTGATTTCCTTACAGCTCTGCTCATTTGCACGTGCGTTTATTGTACCTTATTCCACTTTATTTTCGCGACACTTAAATTTCGCGATTTTTTGATGAAAATATTTCGCGACACTTTAATTTCGCGATTTTCAAAAATATGTTAAAACTAAGACACTTTATTTTCGCGATTTGGTCAAAAAATCACTGTATAATACAATTAGGTACAATAATAAACAAGGCTAAGGTACGATTATTTCGTTTTATTAATGAGTTTATATCAGCAGGGTAACACAACGGTGTGATTGACTCACTAAGTGAAAATGTAAATGTTTTAAAATATGGTGTTGGTTCATGAATAAATTGACTGGTATGGGTCAACTGGTGGAAGTGATTTCTCTCCTGAAACAACACCTTTGATTTCAATAAAAGGGTTTAGTGTATATGTGCATAGTCACGTAATTTTCGCGCATGCAAATTTTCGCGTCACTTAAATTTTGCGGCACTAAATTTTCGCGTTTTTTTCGAATCGCGAGAATCGCGAAATTAAAGTGCCGCGAAAATAAAGTGGAATAAGGTATTTTGTAATTAAGGCCATTGTCTTATGCCATTGTCGTCCTTGTTGCCATCTTCGTTGCCACAGTCCCGGGTTTGGATGGGACATCATATGTGACTTTAGTTTGTAAGATGGTTCTCTCTCTGCTGCGAGGGATTTTCTCCAGGTCCTCCGGTTTTCATCTTGCAACTTAGAACCAAATCCTGAGCCGAGAGTTGTGTGCATAAAATATTAGAATGTAGTGGTAGCCTTTCGACTGGCCGATTGTCATAAAAAGTTCTTATTTTCTTAGGTATTAATTTTCAAACGAGACGCAAGGGTTCTCATGTCCGCTAGCTTTACATTGACGTGTGTTCCTGTTCCGAAAGGTCCATTACCACATGTACATTTCTGATTGGCTTAATTGTTTTCTTTAGAGCCTGCAAAGCTGCAGTTGGATACAAAGGAAATGTACAAGGACTTTGGATTTCAAACCCTGATGAGCACAAAAACACTGGGTAAGCAGTATGTAATATGTATGCAGGTATGAAATGTTTGTTCAGGCGGTCAGCGGTAGTTCCTTGTGTGCTTAGCGAATGACCGCTGGCCGTCTGAACTTCAGGTCGTGGTCGTTCGAAGGGTGACTAGTGCTAATCTACTGTTAAAATATGAGTTTTTCTTTAGATTTATTCTTGAAGTATGAAATCAAATCGTGGTTGTCGTTAGATGTAATCCTGGGCCAGGTTGTTTGAGGGACGATTAGCATTAACCCAGGATTAAATCATAAGAAATCATTGATTTTAACCCAGAATTAACATTAAATCGCCCTTCAAATAACGAGTTAAAATCAATGGTTTTTCTTTAGTTTAATCCTTGGTGTGATACTATCATTATTTGAAATAGTTCTTCGAGTTTTCTGAAAAATTCTTGTGTATACATCAAATCGTCACAAAGGTATTTGGGATCAAATTTACAGCGAGACCTGACCAGCCTCGTTTTGGTGTATTTTCACACTTAAGGTAGTTCGGGACCCGTACTACTGTGCATCTCCCGCGTGCATTCGAGCGTGCGCACTTTTATTATTTGTTTTACCGTAAGGAGTCTGGGCACTAGTTTGTCAACGATTGAAAGCGTAGAAACTCTAAGTTTAGCGCATAGAAATAATATTTTTTCGACCGAATTTTGGAAAAAAAATTATCAAACAATATCGAACATTATGCAAAGTCAGTGCTCATCCTCGAAATTTTAAATTTAGCGAATCTTATCTATTGAAAAGGCAGGCGAGGACAACGCTGAAATGGGTGGAATTTAGGGTTCGTTTTCAAAGAAATTCTTTTTTGTGCGTTTCTAGCTCTTCAAATAATACGGTGACTCCATGCTTTTCTTTTTCGAGTTTTAATTTCCATTTCTAATGTAATAATCTTTCTGAATCTTGAAAAAATGTCAATGTCTTTTTCGATAGTATCCACTAGTGATTTTGACTTTTGTGTTTTGGTAGCCACAGTGGCTTTTGCAATTGGCGGAAGTGGCCATTGAACTGCCAATTCTGCGACTTTTCAAAGTTTGGAAGGCGCTATAAAAATAGCAAAAGACCCACTCTGTAAGAATATATCGTTAACTTTAGGTAAACGTATTGCTTTTCATTGAAATAATATTGATTTTGGAGCCAGAAATTCGACAATCTTATTTGACCCAAATTAGACACAAAACAGCCTAAGTCCACCGCGCTTCAACTCAAAAACACCTAAGTCTACCGCGCTTCAACTCCAAAACGAACACGGTGACCCCGTGCTCTTTTAATAGACAAACTTTGAACGAAACTTTTTTGCAGGATCAATGAGTCCCGAACTACCCTAAAAATTCCCCTTACTTCAAAAGTATTTACAGTTTTTTCTCAGATTTATACACCTCATCCAAATCAGTATTTTCTGTTATTTCAAATCAATGTTTTGTCAAAAACATTTTTTTTCCTATCATGGTACCTTTGTGTGGGCTTTCTTGGTGTTGCAAGATGCATTGTTTTCTGAGTTCAAGTTCTTTGTATTGCAGGGTATTCTTTTGTTCAAAGTTCTTTGTTCTTGGCAATAGTTTTATTGTCTTCATGCCTCAGGTGCCTTGCAACACCAAGAAAGAGGCATTAGTCGACTTTTATGCATAGGATCTATTATGGGGCCCAACTCGACTCTGCGTCCAGATATTTGAACGTATTCATTTCCATTATGGGCTGACGTACAATTAGTAAATACAGTGTTAAACTTTTCAATAGAGGAGATATCATATGAGTGTGAAACGGACCACGCCATGATGTGACCGTGTCAGTGCCTTAATTTCTATAAAAACATTCAAAATTCCTGCCGTGAGCATGCATGCTGTGACCGTGCCGTGACCTTGCCGTTTTCACAGTCGTACGAAATCTACTCTAAATTCTATTCTGTTTTGTACTTTCATATGCGTATTTGCTAGATATTGTGGCGTGGGCTCCATTATGCATGAGTTAGGACACTGCCTTGGATTCTTCCACGAGCAATCTCGACCAGACCGTAATCGTTACGTCAAGATCAATCTCAACAATCTTGCACCAAAATACAAATGTAAGTTCGTGTCGAAAGTGTACTATTGCTAGTAAAGAGTTTGGTTGGTTGGTTGTACGTTCGTTTTTTCGTTTGTTTGCTTCTCACTTTGTTTGTTTGTTTGTTTGGTTGTTTGTTCGTTCTTCGTTCGTTCGTTTGCTCGTTCGTTCGTTTGTTCGTTTATTCGTTCGTTCGTTCGTTCGTTCGTTCGTTCGTTCGTTCGTTTGTTTGTTTGCTATAAGTTGAAATTCCTTGTCGGAGACATCTCTATACGTATCATACATCTCCTTATTCATGATCTCTGTTAACGGACACCTCTAAAATAAGGTTTCAATTTTGACAGCTGGAATTTCATAAATTTCCACATCTATGAAACCTCTATAAACGGACCCTTTTTCGTATGTATTACAAACTAAGATTGAACTCTTTTCTTGCTTCACTGTAGGGGCCAAGGGAAATTTCGACAAAGTCGACAGGAGTTGGGTAGATTCTCGTGGCGTTGGCTACGACTATGGTTCATTGATGCATTACGGTAAAAGTGCCTTTGCAAGTCCAGGAAAGGTTACAGTACAGCCACTGGATCGTAACGCAAAGATTGGGCAGCGTCGTGCATGGAGTCGTGCTGATATTCGACAGCTTAACAAAATGTACTGTTAGTCAAAAATAAACAATCTTCAAACTTCTGCGTAAAATTATTTCTTTGACTATAGGTTTGTTTTGATGGTGCTGCACCTTAGCTTTTCATTTGTGACCATTTTGTGACTATCCACAGGTGATTGTTTTCCCTTTGCTCTCCATTAAATTTTGAGTTTGTCAAGCCTTGACAATGTCTTTTTCAATGCATGCAAGCCAGTAGCGGATCCAGGATTTTTCCAAGGGGGCCGGGTTCCATTTTTTAAAGCCAGCTGTGTATAACACTCTATTCTTTGGTCGATGTTTGGGAACCCATGAAACCCCCTGGATCCGCCACTGCAAGGACAAAGCTGTTAGCATATAACCAACAACGACGACAATGTAACGGATGAAAGGGAAAAGGACGAAAAAATATTCTAATTCCCATTTGTATGTTTTCTCACTTCACTTTTCTCACGTCCGCTTATCATTATCATCACAGAAAGTAGTTTTTCAATTCCACCAATAATAAGATATAAACCAAAATACAGTGGCTGCAAAATTAATCGCGTTGGTTTTATTTTTACATGATGCTGAAAATAACTGTGTTTTACTCTAATCGACAACTTTTCCATTCAAACAAAAATGCACACAAGACTGCGTGGAATGCAGTGTGCGTGTTAGATCATCATCTACACTAGAGTGTACAACGGTTTGCAAAAACTATGAATCTCTCAATATATATCGGGTGCATTAAGAAAGGTATCTTAACTCCCTAAACAGAGACTTAATCCTCGTAAAATTTGAAGAACTATTTAAATGTGCGGTGTATATGTTGGATAATTGTCTTTCATTTTTGCGAGGTTTTGGTCCAAAGTTGCATTTATGGACCTGATATCATATTGGAGGCGTTCAAAGTTTTTTGCATTTTGCTGAAAACTGTATATGGATAGTTTAAATCTATAAAATATAGTATAAAAGAATTGTCTACTTTAGATTTATGGCCGGTCCGTTCACATGAAGGCGAGTTGTCCCTGGTAGCAGGGAGAACTCTTGTTTTCTTTTCCCTGGAGGACACAAAACAAAAGAGTTATCCCTACTACCAGGGACAACTCGCCTTCATGTGAACAGGCCATAAGATCTGTTTCACGATAAGATTTACTGTACATTGTTAACAAAGGCCGCTGAGACTAATTAAGGTTTACTGCTTTCCTAAGAAGCCTAAGAATACTCATTTAGGTCTTCATAACAGCAGCTATTGACATAATTGTTGTTGACAATCCAAAAACCGCACAACCAATACCCAGCACTATCAAAATCACATCCACTAATATTTGGAGTGCCGATATTTTTTGGTGCTTTAAGCGCAAATGAAGCAACGCTGGCAACGTCAACGAAACACAATATACAAAACTTCCAATTAGAGCTGATACCAAGGCAAAGTGAGGAATACCGACTGAAAATGCTAGACTTCCCAAAACTATTAGGACACGAAGCACGGCATAACAAATCCTAACTGGAACCTTATTTGTTAGCTTTTTATAAACAGACAGTTCTTCAATACTTTTCAACAAAGTAAGCGCAAATAAGGGATATGCCAAAAGCACGTTAAATACAAAAAACGTTACAATCACTTGAACGGGTATTCCAAGAGGAAGGTTTTTGAAAATGATTTCATTAGTATTATTAGTAAAAGTAAGAAAACCTGAAAGTGCAAAAACTATTTTGAAACATGCCTCTATTACATACGACCAAATAACTGCTTTTTTAAACCGTGATAGATCAGAAACATCTGCTACCATTGTAATTGCAGTAGGCTGAATGTTATAACTGAGTATAACAATTGATAAAGCGAGAAACACTCCACGGGTATCCCAGAATAATAGTGAATGGAAATCCCACTGAGCAACGTTTTGAAATTCATAACTCAGTGTAATACAGGCTGAACTTAATAATGATATTGCAGCTAATAAACTCATCCAAGCAATATGAGATAGTTGTTTTAGGAAGACCGTTGGAAAAACCACAGCTGCTCCAAGACATGCCCACTGTGCCTCAGTAATTGGAACGTTGGGAAACTGTTGTGACATCAAGGAACTGGACAGAACAATCAGAGAACTCAAAGTCATAAGCAGATATAACGTCAGAAGACCCCAAATAATGTGTTTTAATGGTGGCCAGCAAGCCATCCCAATTTCTTGATAGGTCTTGTACCGCTCTCCTGCTTCGGGGTTATCTTGGTCTTCAAGGCAGTTGACAAGTAGGTTCGTTGTGTAGGCCATCATGAAAGGCACCACAGCCAGTCCAATAACAACAGCGATTCCTCCTTGGTGAATAGCATATGGGAGTGCAACGAAGCCAGTGCCTTCCATCACGTTGATGATGTTCAAAACTAATCTCCATGTACTAATATCTCCACCAGCCATCTGAAATTAACGTCAATGCAAATTAAAGGTCTTTATATAAAGGTCTTTAACTTTTAAATTTATATATTTTATTTTTATTTTATTTTATTTCATTCATTTATTTATTTCTGTATTATAGCATTTCATTTTTGTTGTGGAGTACCTGAAAACTAGCTTTGTAGCTAAGTGCATTTTCCACATTAAATAAAGTATGTATGTATGTATGTATGTTATAAAATGTTTAAAATATAACCCTCGCCCGCACTGATGCTGGGCTAGCTAATTATTCTTGGAGGAAACTATTTAACGATGAATATATGTCAAGAAGTACTCTCCTAAAATGTTGAAGTTGAAGTACATTATTGCCGAGAAGTTTTGACATACTAGTAAATTAAAAGAACAATAGGTTTGATTGCTAAAATATAACGCTCGCGCGCACTGATATGTTGGGCTAGCTGTCATGTTTTACATGTTATATGAGAGGACAGAAACACTGCTCACACAAAAGAGGTTGAGAAAATATTTTATAAGAGCAAATTAAACTGGTTAATTGCACAAACCTCTGTACTGTGCAACAATATGAAATATTGAAAGCAAAAGAAGCCAGATAACAGTCGGCTACTCTTTGTGTTTTGATCCAGAGCTTGCTTTTCTTGTGTTCTGCATCTTCCAGTATTTTACAGTACAGAGATATGATAGCGTTAGTTTTATATTGAAGAGTTTCAAATGTATAATATTGATAGTGATTCATCATGAATTGTTTTTTTCCCCCTGGTTATTCGAATGAAATGTGTCAGTAAGCTGTGCTGCTTTTCCTGAAGCTCGTTCACTAGGCAAGACAATAATCGAACACCCTGGAGTGTTGTGTTATGACTGTGGGCTGACAGCTTTATCAAAACATAAATCCTGACCTATATCATTGTAAAGCTAAAATCAATGTAGGAGTATGGAATCTGTACTTGCCACAGTAAAGGTAAGGACACAAAAACGCCAGACGATGTAGGAAACCCCACGAAAAAATGAGGAAGACAAGGGGAGGAGGAGGGACACTGTTAAAGCTGCAAGCTAAGCTAAAGCTAAAAGTCAGGGTCCGAATGAATCACTCGGTTTGATAGCTCACAATTAAAGGAGCTAGGGTCAGTGTAATTGGCATAATCCCCCACAACAACCTCACGGTACCGACGCTCTTACATAACAGGTTAAGTTAACACGATTACATGATTCTTCTATGTAACCATCTCAAATTGAGTCGAAACTAATACAGCCATGAGAAAACATAAAAATCCTATTTGTGAGCAAATATTTCATCTTAACTGGACGAGTAAAAACCACCTCCAGTCTTTCCTAGATCAGATATGATACCACTAAGTGTTTTTACCTGCAGGCAAATTAAAAACAACGAAAGAAAACGACACGCGAGAAAACACTGCTGCTCGTCCGCCAATAACCAGTGCAAAAAAATTTGGAAAATTACCAATTCTTTTCTGTATTTTTGCGCCTGCGCCCTAAATAACTAAAGAATTTTTTTATTTGTAGTATAAGTATAAGTACATTAGAAGATGCCGAATAAACTGGTAAATGTTTGTTTCCAATATGCAGCATAATCACAGACGTATACCATATACGAACAGTTAGGATGTATGGTTCAGTGCCAGTACGGATGTAGTGCATGCTTAGAACTTTCAGTTCAGAACCGTCATTACCCGACAGTCTTCAATGATCGCTTCTCATAGGAAACGTACAGAAGATTCTGTTGTAAACTATCAAATTAAAAGACACAGAAATCAAGTAAAATCATCAAGAACTTCACACACAGTCTTGCCGGACTACAAACACTTTATACCCAATGTTATCTACAATCTGGCATGCAAAATATCCCAATCTACGGACCCCCGTTCATTCAGTTCTAAAGGCAAAAAAGCAAAACCTAAAAGGTACTTCAAAATATATGATACAAAAGTTAACTTATTTAGAACTCAAACTGAGAGCAGATTTCGAATGGTCATGGAAGACATCATAGATCTGTTAGTCTACAAGTTAACATTTTGTCTTGGGGACTGAGGGAAACGTATAGTAATGAAGACAAGATCTCCTCATTTTACTTACATTAATATACTCTTTGATAAATCGTTGTTTTCCTTAATCTGAAGATGTTTTCATGTAATAAACGTAGGTCGCCCGTTGCGTATGCCCTATTATGCCCCCAACACTGGCTGCAATATAAAAAATTATAATGAATTTGATATATGTCAGAATCTGACGCGGTTAGACATATCAAAACAACCAAGTTTCTTTTTTACATTTTTCAAACGAAGCCGCAAATTGAACTCAAGCTTGTCAAGCATAAATAACTGTAATTTTATAAGACTTGTTCTTCGTACTAGCATGTACTGATCCTCTTATTATTCCAGTGGAATAATGAAAAGACTCTATGTGGTCAGGTTTATAATGATTTTCGCCACGCTGGATTGATTTCGCCTCATCCGCGAAGAATGAAGTAAGAGCACTTATAAGCCTTTACCTTTATGACGTTCCATACCTCTATCTATACCAGAATCCTCTTCAATAATCTTTCATATTCAAATTTAAAAATCCCTAGAGAATAGAAACATTATATTCTTAATTGATGAAACAGCAAGTGATAACATGACGAGTATGCGCGTACCGCTGGACGGAAGTGGCCTCAATTACGGTTTTTACCTGGCTTAGGTCTACCTCTCTCATAAATAGAGTCGTATATAGTCTCCCTAAAGTTTTTCGGAGCATTACAGTCCAATGCAGAAGTACGAACAGCTATAAATGATCCTTTCAAAATTGTTCATTTGTCCAAGACAATAGAAGTTGGAGACATGCGCAGATGTTATCACTTGCTGCTAATTGATGAACAATAGATACTCCAAAAGGATTGTGGTATATATAGAGAGGTATGAAACGTCACAATGCCAAAGACTTATTGTGATGGTCGCCATGTTGGTTCATATGTTGATTGTTTAGAACCAGTCAAAAGTGCTTCCATGGTAACATGACGTCACACTTCGGTACTCCATTCGTTTGTTTTTAACAGGAATATGTGCAAAAAAAAAGTGTTTATTCTCGTCACATGACGCTCAGTAGGCTATAGCTGGGGCTCATTTAGTCAGCAAAGCTATCGTCATTTAGAAACGCTTAAAACTATTGCATACATCCCTTGATGTTCTAATTAAGTAAGAATTGATAAGAAGTTTTAGACAATCAAAACGTATGACAATCTATATCACTTAGAAACGCTTAAAACTATTGGATACATTCCTCGATTTTCTAAAGGATTGATAAGAAGTTTTAGACAATCAAAACGTATGAAAATCTATACAAGAAAACTTCATAGCATTCTTTATCAGACCTCTTAGTCAGGTGAATGTCACTTCCATAGGTCTTGCAATACAATGTTGTTTACATATGTAAACATTCACCTTTCATTCACCTTGCCTGGCATGGGTGGCGTAGTGGTTAAGCCACTCGCCTCTCTGGGTGCAACCCGCCAATTAAGAAACGAATTTGTAGATGTGTTATCAAAAACAGAAGCGGTCCTAGGTCGCACGTCTTTGATCCCCGATCCCATGGTTTGTGATCCCGATCCCAAACCTGAGATCCCTGATCCCACGTACCATGTCACGACCCTGTTGAAATGTTGTTTCCTCTGCCCCCTCTCGCTCTTATTCTTGTACTGATATATCAAGGTAGCTGGCCATAAAAAACTGTTTTGTTCATCCCCTCGTCTCCCCTTCATCTCCTCCGAATTAGATTCCGTGACCACCGGGGGCCTTTCCATTCTTTGCCTCATTTATGGCAGGTTTTACCTCAGCAAAGCCAGGTTCCAGTTCCAGTTCAACATGGACAGGAGGCTGAGAGATCTCTGTAGCTAGTTATACAGACTAATTTACAAAAGAGGTCTTGAATGTGTTCCTTCTCGCGGCGATTCATACTCTTTTCATCTCTCGAATCTCTCAAGAGAGTACCATCTGTACCCTTCACGGAGGTTCATCCATACGTGTAGGACGGTAGATATCTTTGTCGGTACGAGCAAAGCCAAGACCATCATGCCTATAATCAAAGACTTGAATCTGTTTGGCTTTCTCAGCCCACCATGATCTTTAATTGACGGATTTCCTAGGGTCGCGTTGCCATGCACAGAATGCCTTTCTCTTTTCAAGGCCTACTCCGGGCCCAGATGCCTTAAGCTGCCGCGGCTAAGGGCGGCTTAAGGATTTTTGAGGGAAAATTTGCCGGCGTCTTAGTGTGGCTTAGAGCGGCTTAGTGCGACTTAAGGTGGCGCAACTGGGTTTTGTTTGAGGCACACCTCCGCTGTTTGATCGCAAAATGCGTCGCGGCAAAAAACATAATTTCTAAAAAAATTCCACAACAAGTCTAGAGATAGATTCAAGTTTCTTTTGACGTTTAAATCATTTTGATCGGAGTTTTCAATAATTTATAGTGGTGGCATGGCGATTTTTATAAACCTGATTTTTTGAAAAAACTAGAGTTTTGTACAAAACCGCATTTATTGGTTCATAAAATCGGGATCAAGTTCTGCACTCTTACTCAGCTTCAACGATTTCTATGGAAGCGTTTTTGAATAAAACGCGCTTGAACCTTTACGCATCAAAAAAGTAAACAATTTCAAGCATTCAGTTTACTTGGCCGAAAACCTTACTTTTAGGTCTCGGAAAAAGCTTTTTTTGAGCTCATATCGTCGACACATTCAATAACTGTTCGTTTGGAAAAGTAGAACAAAATTGCGCCGCACGATTTTGAGAAATATGAATTTAGGTCAAGTTGATAGAGGTGTGCCTTTTCATCTTTTGTTTATCATTTCACTTATCTTTATAAAAAGCTAGAAAACTTAAGATTCGCTCGATATATTTTTTTTCTAACTTCAGTATCAGCATTTTCACCAAGTTGTTTCTTAATCCTACACATTTCATGGCCATTGAAGCATTGTAAGATATCCAAAATAAATTATAAAAACGTAAATTTTTAGGCCGCTTACTTCGCGTTGACGATGTTTTGGTCGTCAAGCATCTCCATTGTCCAGTTTTTTTCTGAACTTGATGATCACTTCCCATAGGAAAATGACAAAAGATTATGTTGTAAACTGCCAAAAGGACGCAGAAATCATGTAAAATCATCAAGACCTTCAACCACTATAAACATTGTATACCCAATGTTATCTACAACCTGGCATGCCAAATATCCCAATCTACTCACCCCCGTTTATTCAGTTGTTTTATATAATAGAATTTTACGAGCGCGCGATCTGATTGGTCAATTAGCCATACTTTATCAGAGTACAGATAATACAAGTGACGTCACAAGATCAAAATCTTTTATTCACAATCTTTGTTGTGAGTCCTTCAAGCCTATTTCATTTGCAAAATAAGCAAAAATTTCATCAGTAAACACAAGAAAATTGATTCCTTTATTGCACAATCCCTTGCGACCAAGTCAAAACAAGTGAAAATTCCCGCCATTTTCTGTTAGCGGACGCGCGCGTTTGTACACTCGAACAGCGGGAAAAGGTAATGCGATGAAAGAAAAGCAAACTTCTTTGCTTTTAAGTTGATTTTTACGCAAATAACATGGAAAAAAAGACAGCAAATGTAAATGTCCTTCAGGTTGTGGATTTCAAGGCAAAGCTGACGTCTTCTATAAACTGGAACCAAAACGTTTGGAGCTGTAAAATATAATTTGTGAGCTTTTTTCGGTCGAGAATTTTGGATGTTTGTCGAGGAGTTACTGCAGTCTTCACTCAACGTTATAAAAGCAAGAATGTACTTAAATCTGAGTCTGAGACTCATTCAATATTTCTACGATTTTTGAAAACAACAATTTGAAGTCAACATGGTTGTTGAAGACGACGACAAGAAGTTTCTTTACTTATCAGAATCCATTTTTTGTACCGATAAGTACGCCTCGCCAACTTTCAAGATTCTGGATGTAAACCTCAGTTTGGATCATGTCAGGCAAGATAGATTTTGGGGAAATCTAATCACCGGTTCAAAATAAATGAGGTAACTTAATGAATTAAGTTTCTTACGTAGAATAAAACACTATAGAAACACTATTTTTTGGCATAATTTTGACGATATGATAGTACGTATCAGTCCTGTCAAATTTTGTCGATTCAATGTCGAAAGACGCGCGCTCTGTTTTCCTAAATTTTTATTCTCAGTTTTGCTTTCTTTGCTCGTAAAATTCTCGTAAAATACGGCTCGTGATTTCTATAACTTTTTTCGTGTTTTACAGCTCCAGTCGTGTTCCATCAGAGTACAGAACATAGCTACGCCTGATCTATTTGTTACTAAAGGCAAAAAAGCAAGGTACTTCAAAATATATGATACAAAAGTTACTGCTTATTTAGAACTCAAACTGAGAGCAGATTTCGAATGGTCATGGAAGACATCATAGATCTGTTAGTCTACAAGTTAACATTTTGTCTTGGGGACTGAGGGAAACGTATAGTAATGAAGACAAGATCTCCTCATTTTACTTACATTAATACTCTTTGATAAATCGTTGTTTTCCTTAATCTGAAGATGTTTTCATGTAATAAACGTAGGTCGCCCGTTGCGTATGCCCTGTTATGCCCCCAACACTGGCTGCAATATAAAAAATTATAATGAATTTGATATATGTCAGAATCTGACGCGGTTAGACATATCAAAACAACCAAGTTTCTTTTTTACATTTTTCAAACGAAGCCACAAATTGAACTCAAGCTTGTCAAGTATAAATAACTGTAATTTTATAAGACTTGTTCTTCGTACTAGCATGTACTGATCCTCTTATTATTCCAGTGGAATAATGAAAAGACTCTATGTGGTCAGGTTTATAATGATTTTCGCCACGCTGGATTGATTTCGCCTCATCCGCGAAGAATGAAGTAAGAGCACTTATAAGCCTTTACCTTTATGACGTTCCATACCTCTATCTATACCAGAATCCTCTTCAATAATCTTTCATATTCAAATTTAAAAATCCCTAGAGAATAGAAACATTATATTCTTAATTGATGAAACAGCAAGTGATAACATGACGAGTATGCGCGTACCGCTGGACGGAAGTGGCCTCAATTACGGTTTTTACCTGGCTTAGGTCTACCTCTCTCATAAATAGAGTCGTATATAGTCTCCCTAAAGTTTTTCGGAGCATTACAGTCCAATGCAGAAGTACGAACAGCTATAAATGATCCTTTCAAAATTGTTCATTTGTCCAAGACAATAGAAGTTGGAGACATGCGCAGATGTTATCACTTGCTGCTAATTGATGAACAATAGATACTCCAAAAGGATTGTGGTATATATAGAGAGGTATGAAACGTCACAATGCCAAAGACTTATTGTGATGGTCGCCATGTTGGTTCATATGTTGATTGTTTAGAACCAGTCAAAAGTGCTTCCATGGTAACATGACGTCACACTTCGGTACTCCATTCGTTTGTTTTTAACAGGAATATGTGCAAAAAAAAAGTGTTTATTCTCGTCACATGACGCTCAGTAGGCTATAGCTGGGGCTCATTTAGTCAGCAAAGCTATCGTCATTTAGAAACGCTTAAAACTATTGCATACATCCCTTGATGTTCTAATTGAGTAAGAATTGATAAGAAGTTTTAGACAATCAAAACGTATGACAATCTATATCACTTAGAAACGCTTAAAACTATTGGATACATTTCTCGATGCTCTAAAGGATTGATAAGAAGTTTTAGACAATCAAAACGTATGAAAATCTATACAAGAAAACTTCATAGCATTCTTTATCAGACCTCTTAGTCAGGTGAATGTCACTTCCATAGGTCTTGCAATACAATGTTGTTTACATATGTAAACATTCACCTTTCATTCACCTTGCCTGGCATGGGTGGCGTAGTGGTTAAGCCACTCGCCTCTCTGGATGCAACCAATTAAGAAACGAATTTGTAGATGTGTTATTAAAAACAGAAGCGGTCCTAGGTCGCACGTCTTTGATCCCCGATCCCATGGTTTGTGATCCCGATCCCACGTACCATGTCACGACCCTGTTGAAATGTTTCCTCTGCCCCCCTCTCGCTTTTGCTTTTGTAGTGATATATCAAGGTAGCTGGCCATAAAAAACTGTTTTGTTCATCCCCTCGTCTCCTCTTCATCTCCTCCGAATTAAATAATCTCTACAATGATTCCGTGACCACCGGGGGCCTTTCCATTCTTTGCCTCATTTATGGCAGGTTTTACCTCAGCAAAGCCAGGTTCCAGTTCCAGTTCAACATGGACAGGAGGCTGAGAGATCTCTATAGCTAGTTATACAGACTAATTTACATAAGAGGTCTTGAATGTGTTCCTTCTCGCGGCGATTCATACTCTTTTCATCTCTCAAATCTCTCAAGAGAGTACCATCTGTACCCTTCACGGAGGTTAATCCATGCGTGTAGGACGGTAGATATCTTTGTCGGTACGAGCAAAGCCACGAGTATCATGCCTATAATCAAAGATTTGAATCTGTTTGGCTTTCTCAGCCCACCATGATCTTTAATTGACGGATTTCCTAGGGTCGCGTTGCCATGCACAGAATGCCTTTCTCTTTTCATGTAAGACTTCTGATGATATCATCAGAGATTTGGTATTTTTTGGTACTTTAGTCTATGATATCTTCATTGTTTGAGACAATTGCTGCCTTCAGCTCCTCCCATGCAGTACTTTCCACACTATCACTTTGAGAAAGGTGCTTGGTGTCGCAGATTTACAGGCACCCCGAAATCTTTCAATTTACCGACATTAAGTCTCCTCCTTGGTTGTTTTGCCAATTTCTGCTAACAAAAAGCAAACAAACCAACCAACAAAAACATTGCTTGTGGGCAATCCCACATAGAGCATGTATATTTGCGAAAATAATCGTGTTCTACTGCAGCCATACAAAAAATAGAACTACTGAATAAAACAAGCTTTATTCTCATTGACAACCTTTCCATGTGATTAAAAATAGATACAAACATGCGTGGAATGTAACGTACGTGTTGTATCGTTGTCTACAGTTAGGAGTGTACCACGGTTTGTAAAACACTGAACTACCAATTTCTATCGGGTGCATTATTAATATCTTTAAGTCCCTAAAAAGGGGTGTAATCCTTGCAAAATTGGAAGAATTGTTTTGCATGGTGTATGTCTTTCTTGTTTGCGAGGTTTTCATCCAAAGCTCCATTACCCATCTAAACACTGTATATGGATCATTTTAAATCTCTATATATAATACAATACAATGCAAAACTATTTTCAATACTGTCTGTCTAGTGAGTGCTGACCCCTCTTATAAGATTTATTGTTCATTGTTAACGAAGGCCGTTGAGACTACGGCCAACTCTTTCCCTGAGAATGCTCATTTAGTTCTTCATAACAGCAGCTATTGACATAATTGTTGTTGACAGTCCAAAAATCATGCAGCCAATACCCAGCACTATCAAAATCACATCCACTAATATTTGGAGTGCCGATATTTTTTGGTGCTTTAAGCGCAAGTGAAGCAACGCTGGCAACATTAACGAATCACAATATGCAAAACTTCCAATTAGAGCTGATACCAAGGCAAAGTGAGGAATACCGACCGAAAATGCTAGACTTCCTAAAACTATTAGGACACGAAGCACTGCATAACAAATCCTAGCTGGAACCTTATTTGTAAGCTTTTTATAAACAGAAAGCTCTTCAATATTTTTCAACAACGTAAGCGCAAATAAGGGATATGCCAAAAGCACGTTAAATACAAAAAACGTTACAATCACTTGAACGGGTATTCCAAGAGGAAGGTTTTTGAAAATGATTTCACTAGTATTATTAGTAAAAGTAAGAAAACCTGAAAGTGCAAAAACTATTTTGAAACATGCCTCCAACAAATAGGACCAAATAACTGCTTTTTTAAACCGTGATAGATCAGAAACATCTGCTGCCATTGTTATTATATTGGTGTGAATGCTATAACTGAGTATAACAATTGATAAACCGACAAAAGCACCGCGAGTATCCCAGAATAATAGTGAATGGAAATCCCACTGAGCGACCTCTTGAAATTCATAACTCAGTGCAATACCGGCTGAACTTAATAATGATATTGCAGCTAATAAACTAATCCAACTAATATGAGATAGTTGTTTTAGGAAGACCGTTGGAAAAACCACAGCTGCTCCAAGACATGCCCACTGTGCCTCAGTAATTGGAACGTTGGGAAACTGTTGTGACATCAAAGAACTGGACAGAACAATCAGAGAACTCAAAATCATAAACAGGAGTACCGTCAGAAGGCCCCATATAATGTGTTTCAGTGGTGGCCAGCAAGCCATCCCAATTTCTTGATAGGTCTGGTAACGCTCTCTTGCTTCGGGATTATCTTGGTTTTCAAGGCAGTTGACAAGTAGATTCAATGTGTAGGCCATCATGAAAGGCACCACAACCAGTCCAATAACAACAGCGATTCCTCCTTGGTGAATAGCATATGGGAGTGCAACGAAGCCAGTGCCTTCCATCGTGTTGATGATGTTCAAAACTAATCTCCATGTACTAATATCTCCACCAGCCATCTGAAAGTCAGTGCAAATAAAAGGTCTTAATAAAACATTTGAAATATAACCCTCGCGCGCACTGATGCTAGCTAATTATTTTTGGAGGAAACTATTTAACGATGAATATATGTCAAGAAGTACTCTCCTAAAATGTTGAAGTTGAAGTACATTATTGCCGAGAAGTTTTGGCATACTAGTAAATTAAAAGAACAATAGGACTGATTGCTAAAATAATGATTGCAGCTGCAAGCTCCCAGGCGAGGAGCGACACTAATCTTGACGTACGGTTCGATCTCTTCGGCTATGTGGAGATTATTTCATCAAGAGAATTCTGTGTTCGTAGTGCCGCGCGTCCGATGGGACGGGGCAATATGTCATTCCGCTTAACAGTTCGATCTAGATCATTTTTAGAGCTGTATGTATGACCAGCGGCAATTATCCTCGAACTATCAAAAAAGTATGCCAGATAACGATTTATTTTTGTAGTTACTGACTATGTCATTGAGTAGGTCCGATAGTCCATGACTTTCCGAAGTAATCACTTCGGGTGACAGTCGGATGAGAACGAAAACCTTCCAAATTTTGCCGGGTACTTTTCTTCGATTTTCGCTATGAAAGTACGATTTATTAAGAAACGAGCTGGCGTTTGTAGTGATTAGTTTTTAATATTTTATTGAAAATCACTCTTCGAGGGAAAAATAGAGCAATAGATTGCTGATAGAGCTTGTTGGTCTTCGCTCATTGACACAAACATACCAAATCAATTGTCCATTAAGACAAATCAATCACCCAATTGCATTTGATGTGTGCCACACATGAATTTATATTGGTACTAGCTTATCATGATTGTTAAAAGTTCCTTACTACAATGATATGTTAAGCGCTGAGCTCACGAAGTATTATAATTGTTGTTAACGTAATAGGTGTTATTTTATTCTCGCAGCATTTCGTTTGCATTATGTAACGACTAGTTATAAAATTCTTTTGGTCTTATTAACCCAATGGAGAATCTTGACCAAGGTCGCAATGAACTATTAGTGCTTCTCATGGGTAAATCAAAACTAACTCTCAATTGTAAAATGATTCAAAACTCCGGTCTATCTTTAGAGTCTTTATATATATGCCATATATATACCATTCTATCGACATTCTATATCAATCCGACACGATAAACGACATCTCAATCTACTGAACCAAGCTCATTTTCTAAAGGTACCTTGAAAAGCTAACGTAAATGTATGGCACTTGCAAATGAGTAATACAAAAGTTAACCTATTTAGAACTCCAGTAGAGACAGGAAAGACTTCATGCCTTGTCTGCCAGTCTTCACGCCATTTTTCAAATTTTTGTCTTAGCTTAGAGGGTCTTGAGGAAAACTTTTAAAAGACAAGATCTCCTCTAAAAAGCACATTACTTACGTTTATGATGCTCCGAGGATAGGTCATGCAGTCGCTGTATGTCTTTCTTCCCCAAAAACTGGCCTTCAATAAAAGGAATGATAATGAGTTTGATACACATCAGAAACTCAGTGACACTTGCTTTGTTAGACATATTAAACCAATTTTTTTTTTACATTTTTCAAACGAAGCGGCAAGTTGAATCAAATTAGAAGCAACCAACGTATCAATTCTATTGTTCCTAATCGCAATAATATGTCCAAGCAAAATGTATGTTGGTCATGGTAAGGATAGTCCATTTTATTAGCTGAATGTTTTCAAAATATTTGAGTTTGGAGCGGAAATGAGCCTGTCATGAATTTGTGATTAGTCAATTTGTTTGACCTTCGCCGTAGTTTTGTCTGGTCGTGGTATTTTTTAGTTTGATCAAAGAAATAAACCGTCATTAATTCCACTACAATAGCAGTAGGAGGCCTGTTCAAAGGCAGCGCTTTGTTAAAAATAACAATGATATTAAACCAGTGTAATTTTTTTTCTGCAATCTTATTTTACAGCAAAACTCATCACGCACCGAAAAACAATTGTTTACTGGCGGTTGCGCACTAATTGGGAAACCTCAAACACATACACTACCATATTACCTTCTTATATTCTATGCACACAGCTCTCATCTCTCTAGTTCGTATTCACATACAAATGAGAATTGAAAATGAACAAACGTAAAAACAGAGGAAGAAAACGATGCGCAGCAAAACACTGCACGCTCGGCTCGCCTTCTGCTTGCTACTCCTCTGCTTATCTGCCTGTTGCCAAAATGCGAACAAACGTTTTTCCAGGAAAAGCCCCAGAACGTATTAAAAGATAGATCTGAGATTTATCTGGCAGTTTTAATTGTATTTATTGTTAGATGAGTTGTAGATATAATTATAAGGGCATTCTAGAAACAAATTTCTACCCAATTACGCGCTCCGAAATGTATACAGGGTTTATTTTGTTTATTTTCTTTTATTAGCTTCGCCATTGTTGTACATTTGTGGAAATTTTACGGCAGTTCCATCAATAAAGTTGCATTTTTATTTTTAAATCATAAACGTGATAAGTACTGTACTGAATTAAACAACAACAACAACAACAACAACAACAACAAACAGGGGTCACCGTATTATTTCAAGAGCTGGAGAAGCACAAAAGAGAAAACACTTCGAAAACGGATACCAAATCACAGGGAGCAGAGGAGGGCCGCTTTTCTTGTTTACGTACGCACTTTTATCATATAACCCGTATTTCCCTGCTCGCGCGCTCTTAATAAAACCTTCGGAAAAGATGACGTGATCGGAGCCGTACGGCTTTGCTCCAGCGGGACGTAAAAACACGTACGGTCCTGCTTGTTTCCGTGCGCTATATTTCTATTTGTATTTGAGAGTTTTGTAGCTCTTTTTATAGCTAAAAAAACAGGTCATATGGTAAAATGCTTATTGACTGAGTTAGGTCGGGCCGGACGTGAAAATATTTGGCTCTTGGTTATTCGTACGGCATGAACTCGAGCCACTCTCCCACTCAGTCAATAAGTACATAATGTTTATCTTCATCCGCGCACCATCATGGTTTTATTATTTACCGCTGTACGAATATGCTTGAACCCGTTCCCAATGGTCGCGCTGAGAGCGCACGCGAGAGAGACTGAAATTTGATGAAATGTAATAGAATGTGAGAAGCGATGAAACTGCGTTCACGTGATTATTTAAAAAGGCGAATAACTCATTTGTTTGTACCTTAGTTATTTTCACAAAAATCGCAGGTATGTTGCAATTTTACTTGTTCACTAGGCAATCATTAAATTTCTTGAATTTATCACAATGTTAATGTTGTTGTAAGGCAATTTTCTGAGCGGCTTTGGCACAATAACCGTTGCAGGTCACTGGTGACGGAAGTGAAGATACAAACGAAAAACGTCACTTCCGGGTCCAAATCAAATACTGTGCAAGACTGTGCAAAGGCGCCGCGTACGTTTTGGGTAGTTTTTATTGCTTATCGTGTGAAAATATCATCGTCTTTGGTAAACGATATGATGCCTCATTGATATGTAAGGCGGTGCAGGAACAGAACAGAAACAGTCCAGACGCTTCTTTGAGGGAGAAACAACAAACTCGTTCGTTATTCAAGGAAATGGCTGGGTTTACTTTGCTTCGCTTTGTGTTTCCCAAAAGAGATAGAATTCCCTGATTCATAGAGGGCTATATATGATTGTTGATTACTTCAAAACACGAACATTTGCAGCTATTTTCACTTTTTATCGCTTTTCAGACAACTTTCTTTGTCAAGTAACTCACTTTCGACGGTACCATCCCAAAGCGTGATTCAAAAGTACAAGTTTGCAGTAAAGCTTTTGCCTTTTCAATTTGTCTTTTGTACGAATGCCAACTCATCCGATTTTTACAGTCAGTTGGAGCGAAAACAAGTATTTTGTTTTCAGATAGTTCGAAGAAAAGGTAAAATTAAAGCTCTTTGAAAAACAGTTGGAGTAGCTGGATCAACTTTCCTGTTGTGCTCTTATGATTGTTGTTTGCTGCCAGCAGATGAATGAAACTCAAGTGAGTTTGTTGAGTTGATTAACTAATGCAAACTAAAAAATCTCACTGAAATTTTGCATACGGAGGTTTTTCAGTTCGGGTTTTCATGTTTATTGCCCCATAAAGGTTTAGTAATAGTAACTGCTGTTTTTATAGCTCGTGGATTGCAAATCACGAGTTAGAGAGGGATTTCACGGCAGACATGTTTGTGGTCAAAATAATAGTGATTTTCTCCCAAGAGGAGTAAAATATTTTGTTATTCAAAATCTTTCTTTTGTACTTGCCAACATATGCAAATGAGTCACTCACTCACTCACTTCCAAATTGTTAAACTATGCTACTGCGCACGCTCGACGTGATTGACCACAGGCCAAAAGTAATGTGGGCTCCGAGTATGAGATTGAAGGAAATATGATTACGGGCTAAGCTTTTGAATTAAGCTTTTGCCCCTTCAGTTATCTGTCAAGCAAGTCTACCTGGCGACGTTCCTTGCATTCCAACGTTTCGCGCGACAAAAGCACTTACTCATCCTTACACCGTATTGATCTGAAGACTTAATTTAGAGAATGAAAAGTACAAATTATTTTGTATTTTTGAGGACTAAATCGTTAAACCGGACGTTCTGACTATTTGTCAGTGCAACACGACACGGGGAAAGCCCACTTCAACATTAAACTCTCTTTCATTCGCTTACACTAGTTTAAAAACTTAGGACAACAACGCAGGATGAAAATTATATTTTCAGCAGCCTATTTCCCAAACAACAGTCCACACTGACGCCATTATCGCTATGTTTCAATGCCATTTCTTCAGTTCTCGTACAAAACTCTAAATGTCTCAGAAATGTCAAGTGTTGGGTTTACTTTTTCGATAAAATGGATACTTTACTGTGTTTAAGTGTTAATGTGAAGCCACCTACAATACCAATCGAGAAAAAAAGATTTTTTTCAGAGCTCTTTTCTTCACTTTATGGTAATCTACATCAGTAAAAAAAGATGTGAAACTGTCCTCTTTTAAACGGTTATCGTTTATCAAATAAATTGTTTGATATTACTACTTCATATCTACAATCTTCACGATCATTAACATTGATTCTCTAGCTATAGAAAACAATATTTTTCTAAAGAACGAGCAGGAAAAAAGCTTGTATTTCCTGAAGCTATCAGGTCTTACTTGTGAACTATGGCTGGCTTATGTTTACAAAATTGTGCGCCCTATGATTGGCTAATTTGGGTGACGTGCCAGTTGACCAACTTCCCTGATTACACTTTAAAAGTGTCACGTGCCTCAATGAATATACATCACGGAAGCACAAGCCAGAAGTGGAAAATAAGATCTTTTTAGTGAACGAGAAGAGAGCAATATTAGAAGCCTCTGGATTATTATCCTTTGTGGGTCAGTGAAACGGTTGAATTTCTTACGCAGTTTCGCCTTCAGCGTATATCATAGGCGTAGATCACAAAAGCCGAAGGCCCGAGCTCGTTACTGAATCGAGTATTTGCATCTTTCCGTTACATGATCGGGCCTTTGGCCCTAGTGACCTACGCCTTTGAATGTTACGTAATTAATCAAACCACTTAGAAATTCAAATTTGCCAACGATGAACAGGAAACCCAAGCAAAACTGTTGACAGTATCTGTCTTTAGTTTCATCTGTTTTCTTAAAAGTTTAAAGAGGACGAAATTTTAAAATCTTCGAGAATTCTCAGTTTTTCCCATGGCTTTTCTTAATTTAGAGTAATATTTCAATTTTGGCCCAGTAATACAGCTTTTGGGGTTTTTAGCTTTCTTTTTTTTTTCCTTCTTTCTTTCTTAGCTTTGTTCGTTTTGTTTGCTTACTTATTTGTTTGTTTGCTTTTTTGTTTGTTCCTTTCTTCCTTCTTTCCTTCTTTCCTTCCTTCCTACCTCTCTTTCTTTCTTTCTTTCCTTTTTTTCTTTCTTACTTTCTTTCTTTCTTTTTTTCCTTCTTTCTTTCTTTCTTTCTTTCTTTCTTTCTTTCTTTCTTTCTTTCTTTCTTTCTTTCTTTCTTTCTTTCTTTCCATCCTTCCTTCCTTCTTTCTTTTTCTCTTTAATTCTTCCTTCCTTCTTTTCTTTTTCAGCATTTCTTGCAGTTAAGTTTAAAGTTCACATTACTTGTGTTTTATGATATAATTAATCTAAATCACCTAGTGCAAAAACACAGTAAAGAAATCATATGAGACAATATAGCCCACTGACTAGTGATTGCCTTAGAGTGTTTATCTATCTGTCAGTAAGAAATGTACTGTTAGTTTTGTATATTTGAAATATTTCAAGAATGCCTGGAGAGAAAGCTTATTATATCCCAGCAATTGTTTACAACCTGCCCAAGTCCAATAAACTGCTTTGAAATTGCTTTCCTTGAATTGAATTTCATTGTAACGAAGAAATCTAAGGTGTCATCTACAAATAGTAACTGATAACTCGACCACAATTCAAACAAGAAATTTATATTTTTCACGTCCATACACTAAAATTTTCTAGGTAAATTAGGTTGTTAAAATATTTTATATCTTATACAGTAAAGATGAATTCAAGACTTCATCTTAATATCCTTTTGTGGCCTTGTTTTCAAAACCGTGTGTCTGCAGCTTGATGAACGGTATAAACAGCTTTTTCCCTCACCACAAGGGTTTCGCGATAATAAAAAATCACATGACCATCTCTGCCCAATCATTAAACTGCATTTCACAAGATTTATTGCATACATTTCAGATGTTTGAAAGAATGAAGTCGCGTTAGCCACAAAATACAATTCACGATGGATTTTAAAGTTTGGCGGAGAGGAAAATCTTCAGTGTCAAAAGTAGGAGTTTGACCACTTTCCTGAAATAGCTGTAAAAATGTCTTACTCAGTCGAACTAGTGGTCTTTTATTTCGCTCTACGTAAGTAAAAATGTGAAATAGTTTGGAAGAAAATTTTTAAACTTAACTTATAAAGCTTTTAATCTCCCTTAATAGGGTTCAATTTGAACATGTTCCAAAACTTCCCTGGACATTCTAAAGTTCAGGTTTTTTGGCAAATTCGAGCCTTTGTGGTGTATTTTTGCCATTTTGTCAAAGTGAACCCAGATAAATGTCAAAATCCTTTAAATAAGGGCTTTTTTGTCATTTTCATTGAATGGTAAGTTTTTGCCATATTTGTTAATATTTGCCATTTCATTCAGAAATCATCCATTTTTCAAAATGTCAAGTTTAGCCGATAACCGTCAAATATTTCCAGAGTGGGATTGCCTATGCAGTTGCACAAGCCACTAGTAGGCTAAAAATTTAATCAGTATTATTGGCACAGAAATTTCTGTGCCATCTAACAAGAGCAGTATTGGCACAGAAATTTCTATGCCATCTAACAAGAGCAGTTCTGGCACAGAAATTTCTATGCCATCTAACAAGAGCAGTTCTGGCACAGAAATTTCTGTGCCATCTAACAAGAGCAGTACTGGCACAGAAATTTCCTTGCCATCTAACAACAGCAGTATTGGCACAGAAATTTCTGTGCCATCTAACAAGACTGAGCAGTATTGGCACAAAAAATTCTTCAAGAAGATATTGTTTTATTAAAGATTATATTTAAAACTAACCTTTCAATAAAAAAATATAATATGTAACTGTTATAAAAACTTTTGTAATAGTTTGCTTCAAAGACAATATCAGTTTAATCACAGTTTAATACTGAGCTTAACAGTATGTTGTAGGAAATAGATATATTGATATATTGCTATTGACTCCTCTCCGGCGAAAGAGCACCCCATTTTCCTGAATATGCGAGTCATAACTAAAATGGACTTAAGAAAATTGTATTTAAAACGTTTGGTTTTGAAACATTTTGAGATAGTGAAATAAAACGATAAAGTCTATTGCAACCATGTACGCAAATCATCACCTAAAACTAACTTGAACCAGGCTTTCTGTTATACTTTTACGTTTGAGAGCGAGTTCTTAAATGACACCCAGTTCGTAAATTGCGCGGTTGACTATATCGTTCTATTTCACCAACTCAAAACGTTTCAATCAACACGAAACTTTAACTAGTTTTAGTGCATAAATATATTATATTTGAACGATTAAAGGGTTGTTCAAAAATCAATCGATCGAGGGGCTTTTGAAATAACTACGATTATTTTTATCCATTAAAACATGAAATTCATTTATAATTCAGCTTCAGTTGAGCACAATCGTGCTCTTATGTTACGGACTTTCGTCTTGCTAAGTTCCACCGCAAAGCAGCTGTGTTTCTGTTTAATGGCCGCCATTGAAGCAGATCCTATAACCAAAAAGTAGATATACGTTAACCATTCTTTTAAAACGAAAAACAGCATTGCATAATTAGGCAGGCTGGTACAAATTCTACAAGGTTGCCAACTCGCCCCGAAAATTCATGAAACTCAATATTTTGTACCAAGATAGTATTACGACAATTAAATTTTATATAATTTGTGTTGTTTCAGTAATTTGAATGTTCAAATACTTAAAAATCAAAACATTTCCTTATACTCTGCTAAACTTTTCGGTGACAAGCTATGGTAGTTTTACATTGGTCAAAAAATAAACCAATCAGATCAAATTAATATTCAATTCAACAATGCCGATGATCATGATGTTATGACTTCAAGTGATTTTTTCAACATAGAAACAGTTTTGCTGAGAAGCATAGCCAACATATTGAACTGAGTCGTTTGTACATGTAATGATCAGCAGCTCTGTCCAAACTTTGCGGATTTTTCTAAGCTATAGATATTGCTAGATATTACTTACCAGTGTCACTGCAGAGGTCCATGACCCACGTATTGGGCTTTCCAAATAGTACAATTAATTCCTCGTACAGTGATTCCTCTCTATCAACCACAAACATGTTTGTGGATTTCACATTCCAACCAAATTGTGTCGAATGAAAAACCAAGAAGGTTTCCACCACCTGAGTTAGCTGTGTTCCTTCTAGAAAACACACGTGAAAGAAACATTTTTTTTAGAAACATACTTCTGGTTTTGGCTTTTGGGGAAGGTCCTTCTTCAATTAAAAAATTATTTTACCCTAGTATCACTGACCCCAGGTCTGACTTAAACCAGATTTAACCAAAAGTGTTTAGAATCTTACCCTTATCTTGTATAAAATACAAATTCTGAAACTGTACGTAATAAGTTTCTATTTAGCTGCTATATCTATCTATCTATATATGTATATATATGATGATCATATCCCATTCCATTTTATTTCAAATAAATTATATTTCCCTTAAATTTTCTTGTTTAGAGGTACTTACCAATTATCTTTGCATTTTGAAATCCTACATAGGCCTTCTCTGTCATGTAGTTTTCTTCTTGTCCCACCCTAAAGATTGAGGATAGCCTTTCTTCTTGGTTTTGGCCAAGGAAAACAATAACATGAAAGCAGCTAATACCTTTTTGGGTATTAACTGCCCTTATGCTAGTTAGGAGACCCCTAACGTCCTCTACCTCCATTTTCTAGAAACAAAGGATAAAGCAATGAGTTAAAGCAATGTATTTTTTGGCTGCTTGAACAAGTGTATTATACTAGCGTTTAAGCAATGCTTATGTGAGTGCTGTCAAAAGAATTTTAAAGGGAGGCAAAGCGTTCTATATTTGGGATGCATAACATTTAAGCAAGAACTTTCAATAAATCTTATTAAATTTGGCTCTTTGTACCAAAGGAAAACGCTCTTGCTTTGCACAAAGTTTGTCAAACCACTACTGAAAACCAGAAATTCCTAATAGCACATGTGTATACTTAGAACCGGTTTGCGAACATGTTTGTTCAATTTTCCCAGTACTTTTACTGTAACCGGTTTGGTAGGTTGTTGAATCCACAGGCGGGTGACCGTTGTCTCAAATCAGATATGGCTAAAATAGGAATGCTGTGAGACATTGACAACTATACATGTTAACTGTATAAATTGCATATTTGTCTGTAGCTATTTATATAACGTTAATAAAACATGCAGCTTCCTCAGGAATTTTAGCGCCCTAAGCACACAACAAATTAAGTGTGGCTTCACAACATTCTTCCTGTATCAATACTTTATTACTGAATGGAGTACAGTAAACGCTGGCGTTTTATTCATTTTATATATAGTATATGTAAAGAAAAGAAAAGAAAAATGTTGTTGTTTCTGATGCTGTTTTCGTACCGTTCATTGCAAACTTTGAAAGTTTGCAAGTTTTCAGTGCATGTAGATGGCACTGACAGTCAATGTGCTCAGTTCATTAATAAAGAACAGTTCTTGACTTAGCTTGACTTAATACATATTCAAAAAAATTATAATCTATAACATACCTTTGGTAAATTTAGAAATATAATAGAAGCACCATTGAATGTGGGGGCAGTTTTCCTAATGGCCATTAGGTTTGTCTCCTTGTTCACTTCGCCATCCAGCAATACAACCTTTGATGCGCCATCACTAGAGCAGATGTCTCTGGCAGACTCTGTTGTCCCTGTCGTAGAGCTAACCTCAAAATTCAATGCCCTGGCAATGTGTTTGTCAAGCATCCTTTTTTCTTTTCTTCTAAATGATTGCAGGATATCTTCAGACACCCAGCCAGGAAATCTTAAACAAAAACAAAAACAAAAATGAATAACAAGCCATATTTATTTCCGATCTAGAATGGAAATTGCCAATCACAACTAATTTTTCAGCTTTCCAGTGTGTGCCAAATTAGTAAGCTTTGCTTGATGCCTTATTTGGCACAATTCGGCAACGTATTTCAACTCTTTGTTTTCAAAACAAAAATAAGAATCATTCAAACTTAATGTCGAAGTTCAACGATTGGCGTAATACATTATCACAAGAGACAGAAAAGTCAGAATTTAGAGACATTATAGTCCAAATAGTACACACTTTTTGTTCTCAGTTTGTTTTCAGGGGTGCAAACCTGTCAGTTCTGTTGCAATTAAGTTAAAAATCATCTCTAGTTTGTACATTTAATTGTACATTTTAAGCCATCTTTTAAGAAAGGATATATATATTCTGACTATAGCTTGTTTAGTGACATACCTATTCTTTGCTTCCTCCCAAGTCTTGCAACCAGTCTCAACCATGAAGTATCTTTCCACTTCCCTTACTTCTTTGATTCTTTTTGCATCGCTTTCCATTTCTTGTAAGCTGAACTCCTTTTCGTGGACTTTTTTTAATAGGGAGTACACCTCTTCTTTAGTTAAATCTCCACGAAGGCTCTTAAATTTGTAGGCTGGACAATTTGCTGTTATCGACTTCTTCAGCACCTTTACTGAAGCCTTTTGTCCCTTTAATTCCAACTTGGAGTATTTATGCAATATTCCATCAACAAGCTTAAATTGCTCCTCTTCAAGACTGGACAAGAAATATATCAACTCCAATTGGGTCACCTATAAAACAAGAAAAAGGAAATTTAAAAGCGAATAGAATAAAAAAATAATATCCATTTTGGAATGTAATAAAAAAATATTACTTGAATGTACATGTATTATTAGTTTTACTCATTTGTCTCATGATTGTGTCATTTGTCACTTTCGATTATATTTTATTAATTGCCAATTCAAGTTGAAAAAATGGTTTCAGATGGACATGTACTTTTATCCCAAAATTTCTCACTTCGTTTGATGATAATCAAAATAAAGATTAGAAACATTTTGGATGAAAATGAACAAACTCGGTTTTTGACAATTGTATATCCTATACTTTAAAAACCTGAGTGTGTCTGTGTGTGTGTGTGTGTGTCAGGTTTCTAGAACTCCGGCGGCACACCCCTATCCAAAACGGGGTTGAGTAACCCACCCCACCCCACCCCACCCCACCCCACCCCCGGGTTTAAAAAGCTTTATTGTTATTGGTGTTACCATTTTAACATAATCACTACTTACAGATTCACCAATAACATTAGAAACAGCTCTTTTCCAGTCATTATTTTTTTTACCATTAAAAACAGAATTCAATAGATTCTTTCCTAGTAGCACCTGTAAAAACAAAAAGTCTATATTACAAGATGTAAAGAATATGTCACAGAGTATCCAACGTAATGCGGTGGTACGATTTCGCATTGTGGGCCTAAAATCAAATATATTTTCTAACAATCGCCAAAAAACGCATAATATGCCAAACATTGCACATTTTAAACTCTAAAAACAAAGATATAACGATAACTATATTTCCATGTTGAAATAACCTGGAAAAACAGCAAGGGAATGCGCTGGATAAATTCAAAACTCTGCTGGTGACCCCATCATGATCACGTCTGTTCAGAAACTGGCGCAAAATTAAAATGGCGCGTACATTTAATTTGGGAATAAGCCATGTTTTTTAAAAAGTAATTTGTTAAAATAAATAAATTGGAGACCAGTGAGCAGCACGGAAAACTGACTTTGTAAACTTTTTCATTTTCTCCTACGCTTTTCGACTGACTGTTGCAGTCTTTATCAGGGAGTTTACAAACTTAGCTATTAAGTTTACTTAGCTAAGTTAAGCTAATTTACTTATCTCGACAAAAAGGAAACCACAGAATTGATCTCGTAATTTCATAAAGCATAACTCCGTGTAAAACACGATAAGATATGGAACAACATAGCTGAGGTTAAACGTAAAGGAAGGCTTATTTAAATGTGTTGGTGGACAACATTTATGGAATTGGGGAGGCACAAACTATCGAGTTGGAATTCGAGTTCGAGTTCGAGTTGGACTTCGAGTTAGGTTTCGAGTTGAATATAAAATATATATAAATAGAATAGTGTTAAATCGAGTGGAAACACTAAAAGTGTGCAACATAAACTGAATAGTTCAAAACAGTACTAAATTATGCTAAATTTCAGCTACTTTTTTTTTGAAATCCTGAATTCACCGTATAATTGAAGTTTTGCGGGATGGCACGAACCGACCACAATGTTCAGACCTGTTTATTATATTTTAGTCTGGTCACTGTTTCCCGCCGCTCGCACGGCAACCTACTTAGGGACGGACCATTAGAAAAGTGATGGGGGGGGGGGGGGGGGGGGTGTGGGGAGTTTGGGATTGGCATAAATTTTTTTTTGGCCACCAAAAGTGGAAATGAATTTTTTTTCGCTTTGGCAGGAATATTTTTTTTAAGAAAATGTCCCGGCAGATTTTTTTTTTTCGAAATTTTTATTGGAAATAAATTTTTTTTTTTGCTTTTTCCCCACCCCCCCATCACTTTTCTAATGGTCCGTCCCTTAGATAAGTTCTTTCTGTGAGCTGTTGGATACTTCTCTCTGTATTTCTACTTTTTTATACAAGCGTATTACTAATACGATTAAGAGCACTATACTGCAGGCTCTCTAAAGTCAAAACTATAAAACTGCACGTCACTGGACTGTAATTAAATCATGGTCAAATTTGCCATAAATTCAATGTTTTTTGTTTTTTTTCATTTGTCGACCCAATTTACCCTCCATCCTCGACAAATACCCTCGAGACTCGATAAATCGACAAAAACCTACTCTTGCGAAGGGAGTTAGCTGTGAAAATGTACCGTCTGTACTAATTCACTTTGTACAGTACTGTATTCAAATAATCGGCACGCTACAACTTCTGCTACAACTTTTGTTTTATTGTTTTCATTTAACTCATTTCAAAACTGATATATGTATATTATCTCTATCTATGTCAGTAAAAGAAGTCACTACAATTTGTATTTCGATTTGCATGTGAAAGAGCGCTTCAAATTAAGAAGCTCCCCTAGTAACTAAAACACATTTAGAAGACATTTTTTATTCTCTATTTTTTGTCATTATAAGTAAAAACGATTTGTAAGCAATATATAAGTAACCTATAAGCAATCTCTAATAGAATGGGCTCCTGATATATAGAATACATTACTTCGTCAATTTTGAATATAACATTCCTCGCTCCGATTGATATTAACCCAAATTAACTCGAACTCGAACTCGAAGTCCAACTCGAACTCGAACTCGACTCCGAACTCGACGTTTCGCGATTCCCATGGAATTGACTGTATATGTTTTCATTCAATCGCATTTGCATAATTAACATATGTTCTTCTGTCTAACCTTTTCTCTTGTGCTGACAGAATGATGGATAGTGTCTATTCTGTTATGTAAATTTGCCAACCTTAGGGCATCCACGCCACTAATTTCTGTCGAGGAAAACAAAGCAGAGTGCCGTGATACTGAGGTATAATGTAACCGATATCAAGATCTTCAAAGCCTTATAACTTAGAATAACTAAAACGTTTCGTTTTCCGCGTTTGACGTCAAATGTATTCTTTTCAACTTCATCTACATGATAAAATTTTCAAAAGAATAAATTTGACGCCAAACGCGGAGAACAAAGTGTTCATTTATCAATCAAAAAGCTGTATAGAAGACCATTTAAAAGTAATAATGGGCACTATAAGCTTAATAAATCGTCTTTGTCAGATCGTAAAAAAGCTTACCTGCATAAATCTGGACATGGGCATGTGTATAGTAGTCGTTATTCACTAATTCATTCTCTTGATCTTTGATAATTTCCAATAATGCTGCTAGACGGTGATTGCCACCCAACACCTCTAGGCTATAGTCTTCCAGTTTGTCAGCTTTGAAGTCCTTTGGCGTTTTTAGGCCTTTGGCCACTACAACAAGTGGTTTAAAACTTAACATGGGCATTTCTAGGAGACCCTGTTTCAAAGTTGCCACGTAATCCTTATTTATCGGTCGTAGCATGTATTCATCCCTCGGAGAACACAAAGAAGTGACTGGTACTTTATGAATTCCTAGTATAAAATAAGATAATTGAATTGAGTAAAATCCTGATTTCGGAGAATTCCATCTTAATAAACTTGGTCACTCTTTGTTGATCGGTGCTGACTAAGCGGAGAAAAGCCGGTTCCTGCGACCAAGTTGTGGGATGGGGCTGAAAGTTCAACATTCAGTGGACTTACTTTGCCGGAAATATTCGCAAATTGGGTATATTTGTTGTTGAGTAAAAATGATAAAGATAGAGGATCCTAAAGAGAGAAGAAAAAGGAGCATCCAATAGGAAATAACATATAAATACACATACCTGGTGCTAAAAACTTTTGCATCTCATTTATGAAGGCCTCGTCAGATTTTTGTTCACCTTCGGAATCTGAGTCATTTTGTCTGCCACTTTTATTGGATACTTTTCTGCTTTTTCTTTTCTTCTGAGGGGTAGCCTGGGTTTCATCTACTGTTGGCGATTCCTGACTCCTTCTCTTTGAAGTTAATTGTCGAATTGGAGTTGCTGCCGCTTCACTGACTATTGATACTGCAGATTCATCATCTTCGTGCCCATCAATTGCAATAACTTGCTCTCCCGTTTCTACATGATTAGTCTGCTGATTATCTACATTTTCCGGCTCGGTAGTATTCGAAGCACCTTTTTTCAAATTGTTGAAGCGCCTGCAGAAGTCTTTAACGGAATGTAAGAAATTTCCGAATTTTGACGAAAAAGTATTGGCAGTGTAGTCAAAAAGGTCTATTGCATAAGCAAATCCTTGTTGATCAGCAGTGCTTTCAAACCCTATCTGTTTAGAATAAAAAAAGACAATACTATTAAGTGTTTTGGTATATATTATGTTAGGTTAATTTCATGAAGAGCGCAAAGATACGGAACACAGCACTTTGACGTATTCAATACGTTTCAATCCAAGTTGTAAAGAACTGATGTGACATGTTGATGTTTGTAATAATAATTAAACTTAATGTCATGACGAATATAATAATCCTACGTACAAAGAATCCCTTCAACTTTTAAAGTAAGATAATATCTTGAACACGTCAACGGCTTTAATAGATGAATATTAGCAGGGGAGGAAAATTACTGCGCAAAAATGTTTTATATTACTACTAATGCCAATTAGAGTGATAGGTAAGAAAAGAAACTTGGTAGGTAGAAATGATAGAACGTTATTCAGAAGACACTAGCGGTAGTCTTTGTTAGTGCAGGACTGTCAGGTTAATTTGTATTTTTCCCTCCAAGCCACGACCAAGCTAGTGTCTTTGGAATAACTATGATATAGTTATGATCCATCACTGCAACTCTTTTGTAATTAGTTTTATGTTTTAGTACCTTTACTTTCGATGCATGCTTTTGACTCTCCTTTACATGTGTAACATTTTCCAGTTTTTTTCCATCGTACGAAACTTTACCGCTAGACGTTAATAGCTGGATCTTGTTATCGTCACTCAATTCAAACCACCATTTCCCTCTTCGTCGAACACTTTTAGAATTTGCAGTTTTGGAAGACATCTTTCAATTTCCTACTCGATGCTCAGTAATGGTTAGTTTGATGGAAGGAGTAGCTTATAACAGATGAAAAGAATGTAACACTTCAAGATTGAATGACATGTCCCGCCTTTAATAGTTTTGAAACAAACAAGGTATAAGGTAGATAACTAGCACCTCGTTTCAACAAAAGAAACTCTTTATTGACCAAAAATTTTAGATCAACCACAACTACAATGTAGTTTGTACTATCAGCTAGAGCTGCTTGTAAACAAGTGAATCTCCATGTAATCGACGAAAAACGACGTTATTTTGAGAAAAAGCCGGATCTTTCTAAATGACAATGCTCTCATGTCCTATTGTGGCCAAATTAAATTACTTTGTAGTTCAAAATAGAGTGCCTTTAGTAAAAGCGTGAAATATTAGTAATACTATTTTGTACTATTTTATGCTAATTCTATTGTTTTCTATTGTTCAACTAGGACTATTTTGTACAATTTAGTAATTAGTGTTTCATGCATTTACTAAAAGCACTCTACCACTTTCCCTAGGTAAACTATCCATTAATAGTATATGAGTATGGAATGTTTGTAATCCTATCAGGTGCTACACAACAGCTGACAGTTGGACAAATTTATCTATTGTGGCCAAATTAAATTACTTTGTAGTTCAAAATACCACTTTCCCTAGGTAAACTATCCATTAATAGTATATGAGTATGGAATGTTTGTAATCCTGTCAGGTGCTACACAACAGCTAACAGTTGGATAAATTTATCTTTATGTTAAACGTTGAGAATACGTACTGCGACGCAGTTTCAAAATCTACAAAACCGATCCATTTGTATGAAGTCCGATAAATTTCACAAACGAGATTATTACTCCAGATTCCTCCCGCGGTCTCTATAAGACGCGACTTTCCTGTTATCCTCCTCTTTCTTACTTCAACGGAAATTAAAATCTTGCACCTCTGTCACATCAAAGCGCGGTGTGATAGTGCATTTTTGTGATTCGCCGAAAGGGAAGCACGTACGCGTACCACGTACAGGCGCGTACCAGGCGATTCGTCCAACGTGAGTGGCCACATGACGCACTCCTTACATTTCTAGCCATCTCTGGAGTAGCATAAGATTTTACGCCAGTATTTACTTTCACTTAGTGAATGTTACAGGATGAGTTTCGCATCCAATTTTAATTCCCCTGCGAAGTCAACCGATTCTTTGGAAACTGTTGATTTGTCAGGTGATTTGGCAAGCATCTACGCTGAATCTTTTGGTAGTCCAAGTACAGTTGACCTATCGATATCTCCGTCGCCCAACAAGCGTTCAAAGCAATCCAGTTGGAGTCCTGTTACTTGCGATTTACACGAAATTGATTATGAATATTCTGCATCCAACGAAGACATGAGCGTGACAGAAATTTCAAGGACAGGTGAACAAGATGCATGTGCAGACCATCTTCATGTCGAACTTGGGTGTTCTCCTATCATGTGTGATAGCGAAGATAATGACCAGACCACGCAGAATGCAGGTAAATATAAGTTATATAAGCTTATTTTTGGGAAAATAATGCATCCATAGTGCATACTTTGCATAATAACTTTTTTCAAGCAAGCTTACAAGCTAGTTTTTTAATTTCTGACTGACAATGCCGACAGAGAGTCACCATATTTTTTTTCTTCCATTTAGCTGGATCAGCACAGCTGGGAACGGTTTATATAAAGGCTTAACATTTTGCATATCTTTAGATACCTGCATTACCCAAAGTGAGCATACTTCCATTTTGAATGCTGAAAACACTACTACTCTGAACTACGACATGATGATTGAGCCGGGAGCCTGCAGCGAACATCGTAAGTATGCTTTATGAGGCTTATAAGCTTTCAGTGGTGATCAGTTCATTTCACTTTTCAAATTCGTAGTTAGAGTTTGGTGAAATCATGAATTCCTCAGTTACAGCCCGCTTACAGTAGATAAATTTTAGTTCAATTAGTGTAGATGAATAGATTTATTGACGATTTCCTAGGTTTAACCTTTTGGACCAGGGTAATATGTAGCTGAGACTACCTTCAGTAGTTGATAAATTAAGCGTTTGATCTTATTTTTCAGACACTTTATACCATGAACATGGGCAAGCTACAGACATTATGAAAAACCCTGTCTTTTTCATATATTTGCCTAATGCAAACAAAGCAAAGTTGTTCTTAATTGAAAAAAAATTGCTTGAAATGTATAATCACGCTACTTTCAGTAACTTTTTTCACATTAACGTTACTCATCTCGTGACGGATCGTAAAACTCTTAAATCAAAATCTAAAGTTTCAAACAACAACTCAAAACTAGTAAATAACAAAGGTTCACGATCTTCGTCACTTCTTGCCCTTGCCAACCAGAAAATTGTTAAGAAATGTCCATCGACTCCAATTCAAAAAGCAGAAAAGTATGGGATGAAAGTTATACTTCTGGAAAACCTGGAACAAATGAACTCTGAATGCATAAGCCAGACTGAGGAACATGTCAAAAACGTATTTGTTAGAAAATTGAAGAAACCTTTCATTAAAGTAGAAGATAAAAGCCGCAAATATTGCCCACAAGTACTTGAAATGAAAAAATGGCCATGTCATATTAACACTTTACTCGAAGATGAATACAAGTCAAAAAGTTCCCAGAAAAAGACAAGGCCTTTAATCAGTTACTGTGGACTATGTAGAATAAGCTTCTGTTCAGCTGACTTAAATTATCATCTTAAGGGGAGCAAACATAAGGGAAATGCCAAAAATAGTGAGAAATGGATTACTGTTGACAAGTTAATTGACCAGTTACCTTCACTAAATGACTACGTGGATAAGATAAAACTCCAAAAAAAATCAATTTAATAATTGTAATTTTTTTTAAATTGACTTAACATTCAATTTAAATCAGTAACTTTTTATCACTTATAATTCACTCAACAAAATGATTTTGATTTGTCGAAAGGAGTGCAATAGAGCGTTAACTGTACTTAACAGCGCGCTGCGTGCCTGCGGCTTCGGGTGTGGTGGTCACAGGATGTGATCGTGATTCTAATCTATCCCCACCTTTGTCGAATGTAGTGTGGATAATTGCCCGTCGCCCAGGCGATGGATTCTTTAACGTATTCACTAAAGGCCACACACGTGGTATTTTATCCCAACCTTGAAGTGCTGAATGTTTCATTCGCCAAACCGCTAGCTTGCCGCCGGCACACAGCGCGTAATACAACAGATACGCTTTACTCAAGTGATCTAGTCACAGCATAAAAACCACAATAATAAATAGACACTTCGCTTCAAGTGAAGTGTGTATATTTGTAAATTAATTTTAGTATTTCTTTACGACTGGAATAAAATACTTTTTCAATAGTTTTCATTTCTAGTTTATTGCTGTTAATTTGGCTACGAATTATGACTGTTATGACTAATGCTGCATTCACACCAACCAGTTAATTAAACATGTTTAAAAGTGGTTTAACTATAAACAAGGCTAAAAATTAGTTGCTGATAACATGCCCACCTTACCACTAAAAGAGGTGAAAGCCTATTTGATTTGCATATCTTGCCAAGGTCGTTTGGAATTTGTCTTATGAAGGTACAAGCTTAGTTTTAGAATCTTTATTTTTGGTAGAAAAGTAATATAATCCTGAAAACACTATTTTTGTTTTGACTTAGCAGCAAGAAGCAATAATCTACCAGCAAAGAGATTCATTGATTTTTCAAAGATCTCTCATCTTGATAGTAAGTATAACATAATATTTGACTTTGGACCATGTTTTAATGTTTATTTTTTTTCAACTTTTTTCATTTTGTAAATTTTGAATTTGAAATGCACAGTTAACGTTGTTACAGTGTTTGCAGTCTTTACACAACAAATGGACATGATAATTAAGCATGCATAAACTCATTACATGTCAATATTACTGAGTAATTCAAATTTAGTTCTGCTTATATTTTGGCCTTATATATTTTTGTTCAATTGCAGTTCAAGCATTTGGGTGCTGCAAGAAAGACTGTTTATCTCAAGTTAATGTTGCTGACATAATGATAGCAAGAAAACGATTCATGCAGATGTCAGTTTTTAACCAAAAACAATGGATTCTTGATTATGTTATTACTCATATAAGGTTATAATAATCTTGATATATTTATATCCCAACTATATATTCTCCCATGCATGCTGAGCGGAGAGGAACGGTTTTGGGAGGAGGGAGAAATAGCCCCAAAAAAGTAAGGAGGAGGGAGAAAAGAGGCAGAAAAATCGGTTTGGGAAGAGGGAGGAAAACATTTATGGGATGTATTGAAGGAGAAATGGCCGAAAATATTAGGGAGGAGGGAGAAAAATATATTGAAATGCCCGTTCCTCTCCGCTCCATGCTGTCATTGGTGAAAAGTGGTCATGTGGTACATGGTCTTTATATAATATGCTGGCCAGTTTAATTATAAACATAATTTTAATTTGGTAAAATGCCTAGCTAGGCAATCAAGGTGTTGCAGTTATTTATACCCCTGGTACATATTCTTGTACATTGCATTATTTAGGACAAAAAGAAATAGCACGTACATGATGACAATTGTTTATTTAATGTATTTGTTTTTGACAAAATAATTTATAAATTCTGGTTTCACAATTAGCTAAGTAACAACAGATGATTTGATATGTAAAATGCATATTAATATGTTTATTACATTTGTCTTTCATATTCTTTTACAGAGCTGATCGGTTGGACCTTAAGCTATTTATAGTCCAGGGTTATACAGTCTGTAAACTAGCCTGGTGTGCTATACATGGTATTGGTGAAAAGAGATTGTCTGGAGTTGTGGATGACTTTAAGAAGGACATAAGAAAATACGAAAGTAGATCAACCCAGAGTTGTACCAGGAAACATTCCCTAAAAAGCCACATTGCCAAAGCATGGATGGATATATATTTCCACAGAATTGGTGACAAGATGCCAGACAGCTTAACCATTCATCTTCCTAGTTATCTCGATCGGAAGACACTTTATAGATATATGTGTGAAGACATGGTTATCCAGAAAGAAAGTGCTGTGGTGTCCTATTCGCAATTTTGTGCTCTCATGGTCTCAGAATTTCCAGATGTCATGATCCCAAAGGTAATAATAATTAATGATATTACATATTATTTATTTATCATCACACCCACAGTCACTACAAAACCTGTTTTATAGTTTCTTTTCCCTTTCTTCTTTTGACTCTCCTTCCTTCAAATTCTCTTTCTCTTAAGTATATTCATAATATTAATATGACATCAACACTAATATCTTACTTCATGGAATTAATTGTTGAACAGGTTAATCGTCTCACAAAATGTGACGTCTGCACAGTCTTAAAAGATGAGAAAGAAAAGACATTGGACTCGATCCTCAGAAACTATTATGATTCACTTCTTCAATTTCACAACAATTTGCAAAGGTGCGTAAGATATAATGACTTAATTATATTAGGACTTAATATTTTAGGGGTGGGGAGGACAATTTCCTTTTGCACCTGGGCCGTGTGCCAACATGTTCTTGCCATAATTAGACCGGCATGAAGGATCTTCCTGTGACTGGAACGTGTTGGCACATGGGTTCCGGCACTGCTAGTTTTTGATAGCTGCATAGAATATTTTCAGTTCCAAAATGCAGGTGTATATTAATTTGATGTATACAACTAATATAATTACACTTAAGCTGATCAACTAAGGATTTGTGTATACATATTGTATGCTAAATGTATACAGATGGACCAACTCTAATAACACATGGTTATAATCCTCAATCAGAGCACACATAATATGCTAATTATTATACAAAAATTATATGTATGTGGTTTGGTTATGTATTTTAGGGAGGAAAGACAAAAGTATTATAAACACAGGGGAAAAGCAAAAGATGGGAATCACAGTGATAGATATTTGTGCCTCATAATTGATGGTATGGATCAGAACAAACTTCTGATGCCTTCACTGCTAAGAACAGCAAAATCTTATTCAGCTGCATGGAGACTTAAGACCCATTTGACAGGTAATGCATATAATTATTTTGGACTTACGTCATCAAAAAATTTCCAGAGCCCTGAGTGAAATGAAAATAATATCGCTATAAAGAACAAGTAAAACTTTGTAACTTCACAAATTTTCAAATTAAAATGACAAAAATAAACTAAGAAAATATAATCACAAATAAATATATGGAGTTAGATATGGAGTTATAGGTATGGAGTTAGATATGGAGTGTTTTGTATTGAAACTGATGAAACCATAGACAAAAACTACTTCCAACTAGAATATTGAAAATATAAATTTTATATTATCCAATTATTTTTAGACATTTTAGGAGGTCTTTATGATGCTAGATGAATTAAATTTTATACTCATTTTGATCAGTCTTTTCTTTTCTTTTTAAAAGGAGTATTAAACCATGGCAGGGAAAGTCTTGCATTAATAGATTTACAACAATGGCCACATGATGCAAACTTTACAATGAACATCCTGTTAAGGACACTTGCTCGGATGGATTCTATACCAGATGTGTTGTATATACAAATGGACAATTGCTGGCGAGAAAATAAAAACCAGTTTGTGCTAACATTTCTAGCAGTGTTAGTAAAACTCAATGTTTTCAAAAAGGTACAGTAATGGCAGCTAGAATTAAAAGATATTTCATCGACACACAAAGATGGAAACATTGTTGTATAGTGTTGGTTTCTCTCACATTAGGGCACAATATTAATATTGTTAAAATTGATATCAGGCGAGAGGGCTTTAACCTTTTACCTCTGTGGTCTATACTTTATGTCCCAGCTTTGACAATAAATCATCTGTGTTGTTTGTTAGATGTATGTTTGAGGGTTTTTCACAGGGTTCTCCATTTTGTCCACTCTCAGCCAATATCAATATGACTTTATCAAACTCATTAATAATTCATTAGAAAACACAATGGAAATCACTACCGGAACGTAGATCTTTATATCGGATAAAGATTTTTGTTCATTTGCATAAACTTGAAGTTGGATTTTCTAAGCCAAAAGTAGTCAAACTTGGAAAATTCTGGTCCAATATGATAATTGACAACTAGACGTTTGATAAGTAATATAAAGAACTCGAGAGCGTGTTATATCGGGTCTAAAGATCCTTGCCAACGCTAGCCGTTTGTGATTGTTTTATATTGAAGGTCAACTAGCAGTGTTCGTCACACAACGCACAGGAGATCGACAAAGCAGTGTACTTTCGTGAGTTTTAGGGGAACAGTTCTGCTAACGTGGATACAACAGCTATTTTCTGCTCGCAGCATTTCACTTTCTATTAGAAACGGCTAGTCAAATAAATATTAAATATAACCAATTCTTCATCTGCTGCCACTTGCACTCACATTTAGTTTTTTTCTCCATACAACACTCTTTACGTAATGTATAAAGAACGAGAGAGCGTGTTATATCGGTGGATAAAGATCCGAGCCGAAGGCGAAGTGGCAGCAGATGAAGAATTGGTTATATTTAATATTTATTTGACTAGCCGTTTCTAATAGAAAGTGAAATGCTGCGAGCAGAAAATAGCTGTTGTATCCACGTTAGCAGAACTGTTCCCCTAAAACTCACGAAAGTACACTGCTTTGTCGATCTCCTGTGCGTTGTGTGACGAACACTGCTAGTTGACCTTCAATATAAAACAATCACAAACGGCTAGCGTTGGCAATGATTATAAAACTAACTGACTACGACAACGCAAGTTTTAGAAATGTACAAGTACATTTTATTCACTGAAATATATTGCTTTTTCAAACAATCACAAACAGTGTTAGCAATGATTATAAAACTAACTGATTAAAAGTTTATGTATCGCTCCCTGGCGGTCCTGGCGTCCTCGGAGATATCTGACATAATTTGTCTTGTAATGCATAGAGAATGCATAAATATATGTGGATTTAACTGAACTACTGAGAGTAGTCTGCGTAAAGAAAGCAAAATTTCGATTCACCAGAAATTTTAGCGATATCGTGTGGCTTTCTAAAGACATTTTACCTCTTTGAAGAGGAGAACATTGGAATTCAACTTTATATCGTCTAGATCTTGCTTCGATGGAGCGCACAACGGCGATGAAAAACTCATAAAGTACATTGTCTTTCCTGAGAAATATCACTAAACAGTTCATGGCCTTGCTGAACACTTCCACGAATACAAAGCAGGATTCAGTGGATTCCCGGGTTATGATAAATCTGAATAACAACGACAACTTTAGCTAGAAAACAAAGACTCCAATCGCGTGGTCAGCGATCATTCCAAGCATATTTTGATGACGTCACAAATCATCGTTCGCTCTACATGTCTACATGCCAAATAATCGACTTCAGAGCTGGTCTATAAACACGCCGCGCATGTGCAAGATTAGTGTCGCTGCTCGCTTCGCTCGCAGCAATTAAATATTGTATGTTATTTATATTGTTCTCATGTATTTGTTATCATACTATATATAATCACATGAAACATTTGAGTTTAGTTTCAATGGTTTATACACTTAAATTTGGTATTCTCTTCCTAATTTGCATTGTTATTTAATATCATTTAATAATCAATTATATTTAATTTCATTTTAGGTGAAGATCAACTTCCTCATGGTCGGACACACCCACGAAGATGTGGACCAGCTTTTCAGTCGCATAAGAATGCAGCTCTTTCAGCAAAATGTCAGGACTGTTGATGGTAATATTGTATCACAAGAGTTGAAATACAGACATGAATATTGCTTATCCAAAATTTAGGATTATAGTTATTTTGTGTTTGACATTTTCCATAAAACAGTGAATTTGATTAAGTCAAAACAAACCAAAGAACACAATTTATTTTCATTATTTTATACAGAACTGCTTAAGGGTGTGGAAAAGTCATATACTCCAACTCCTCATGTTGAGCTGATGACGGAGCTTTACGATATAAGAGAGTGGATTGAGCCAAACAGAAAACCTTTACACAACATTTCGAATCCACACTGTTTTATAATAAAAAAAAACAAAAATGGTGATATTACCCTAAAATATAAACAGTGGTCAAGGGACAAGGAATGGTTACCTAATGGTGATGGTGTTGTTGTAATAGAGGTAAATAATTAATTAGGAATATTAAGGACTCTTAATTAACATTCGAAACTAAAAACCATGAGCAGCATGTTAGCATGTCTACTGAAAACCAAAGTAACTTGCATTTACCCAAATACTAAAAAATATATAAATTTTCTGATTTTGTCTTTCTATTCTGAAACAATATATGATTAACTATTTGGGAGGAACACCATTTTGCTTGGAATGCAATTGTATCTTTGACATGTGGCCTCAAACATCTTGAGATTGTTTGGTTATACGTTAGTAATCACCTGGTGTGACAAAAAAGTATTTGTTTAATTTAGGAAATAATAATAATAATAATAATAATAATAATAATAATAATATATGCTTGTATAGCGCTTATACAAAAGTTCTAAGCACTTTCACACAAAAAATTTTTGTGATCATTTTATGATAAAATTTTTAAAACTAAAATGACAAATTAAATGCAGATCTAAACAAATGAGTTTTTAAATGAAAATACACATCTTTATTTAATTATTTCTTTTCTTTTTTCAGGCTTGTAACATGGTATATGGGGTCAGGGATCAAGCTCCAAATTATGGCCAGGATCAGGGATCAGAGGCCAGGGCTCAGGGATCAAATGGGTGGGGTCGAGGATCAGGGACATTGGGTCAGGATCAGGGATCAGCTCAGTTTTTTGCACCAAGGATTAGGGTTCAAAAATTTCTAAAAGTATGGACTCAGGAATCAAAATTTCCGTAAAATCCCGGGATCAGTGAGACGAAAATATACCATATTACGAGCCTGTTTTTTGATAGCCAATGAAAATGTCCAATGTTATGCATAAATTTCTCATTAATTTGCATGATTATTTGTTGTGTTTGTTTACTATGTTAGTCAGGTGAGGAGCTGCCACAAAGTGTCCCAAACTTTTCTTCACCGTCATCAGAAAAAGTAGATCTTGGCCGTCTGCAGATAGATATTCCCAGATTCTTTAACTCTCGAACGTTTGAGGACAGTCACAAGCAGTGGTGGAAAACCTTTCTGGAAGATGGTTTTGGGTACTATACACCAAAACAGGGGAAAGCGTCTCATTGGCCACTACAACACATCTTGGAGATAAAGCAACAATTGCAACAACCAGTAAATGAAGAATTGCCTGAAGATTTGGAGATTGGCATATTAGGTATACCACGACCAGCCAATGTTCCTGGAAGTGTGGAGCAACTTGTAGCTGCCCAAGTTCAGGAAATTCCAGAGGTATGGTGTTTAACGAATTGGTTAAACTGCTTTTATATTGTTACTGGTTGAAGACAAACTCTGGCCATGCAAATATATTGGCCATTAATACGGTATGTTTCACAGCAGAACTAAAAAGGTAACATTTTCCTGTGAAATTTTCCAAGAATTAATTAATTTAGTAAACTGTTATTAATTTGGCAAAAAAAAAACGTTTTTAAAATTTTATCAATTACAACTGCTCACCTATCTGTTCATTTATTAACATAAATTCAATTCAAAACTTTTTTTCCTGAGGTTTATGCTGGAAATTACAGACCACCAAGGATGTTAAACCAACAGGTTCAGTATGTGGAACAACCTTTCGATGTCCTTAAAGAGGGTGTTCTGATTGCATTAAATCTGGAGGGGCAAAAGAGGGTCCCAGTTATTGGACGAGTAAATAATGTTAGTGAAGAACATGTATCCATAACCTACCTAAAAGGATCATGGAGGACTCCATGGTGTACATGGAAAACAAGAGCAGGACAAGCATGGTGTGATACCTTACCAAAAGAATGTATCATTCTTGTTGATTTCAAATTAGAAGAAAATGGCAAGTTACCCTATACAACATACAAGTTTCTGAAACAGAGATATGCTGAACTACAGCTTTAGACAACTATTTGATCATAACTTAACAAATATTTTTGTGGTGAACATAAATCACCTAAGGAAGTATGGGACGAAATTATAAATTCAAGTGTAGTATCTAGATGAACCCCGGGATTAGGCCATTTGCACAATGGCGTCATTTTACTACAACTACCAGAATGCTCTACGAATTTTCTTTCTTATTCAGATTTCTATTCCCTTTTGAGAATAGTCGAACAATTGGCACTAATTATTTTACAAAAGAAAGTGGGCAAAGCATTCTGGTAGTTGTAGCATATGACGCCATCATGCAAATTGCCTATACTGGTCTTGTTAGATGGCACAGATTTTCTGTGCCAATACTGCTCTTGTTAGATGGCTCAGAAATTTCTGTGCCAATACTGCTCTTGTTAGATGGCACAGAAATTTCTGTGCCAATACTGCTCTTGTTAGATGGCACAGAAATTTCTGTGCCAATACTGCTCTTGTTAGATGGCACAGAAATTTCTGTGCCAATACTGCTCTTGTTAGATGGCACAGAAATTTCTGTGCCAATACTGCTCTTGTTAGATGGCACAGAAATTTCTGTGCCAGTACTGCCATATTTATCTAGGACAAGAAATTAAAATACCTATTTCTCTGTTAGTTAGGAGAGTGTCAAATAATTATAAGATAGAGCGTTTTTTAACGTGAGATTTTTGAAGTAAAATATTTGTTTTTTGGTAGAACTTTGCCACTACTAAAAAATGCTGCGAAATTAGTTAAAAGAAGCTGTTAAATTGTGTAATGTCAAATTTTTACTAAAATTCGATAATTTTACTACAAAAATGATCGCTGCTGATAGAGAAAATCAAATAAACCAATGCGTTTTTGACATTATTTCTTTGGAAGCTTATTTTTGTCAAATTTTATTTTTTTAAATAGAAATTTGACACAATTGATTAACACTTATTGTAGCAAAAATCCTATGAATTGAGACTATATTACTCTCTCTTTTGTACATAATGGAAAGATTTCATGTAAAAAAGTAAATATTGCCATATTTTATGTAAAAGTTTGGAAAAACGAGAGAAATAAATGCGTTTTTTACCGAAATAACGAACTTTGGAATGTCCTGGGAAGTTTTAGAGCATGTTTTTGGCTTTCCTCGTAGCTCAAAATGAAACCATCAAGTTTTCATCGAGTCAGGAGGTTTTTGTGGGCGAAGATGCATTACTTGAATGGACTGTGGACAAAAACTTAGTACAAAACATTGCAAATATTAAGTTTGGCGTTGTAACACGACCAGCAGCTCATGGCGAGAGACTTGATGCGATCCTTGTTAAGACTTACCCAAACGGGAAAATTTTCTGGAATTTTGGAGCACCTAGTCAAGTGGCTTCCTTTGTCAATAGAACTACGGTCTTGACGAATAAGACCGCAGGTTTTCGAATTAGTAAAGTCGAACTGAATGATTCATCAGAGTTTTACTGTACTGTAAAACAGATTGGTTCAACTCAAACTATGATAACGGATTACGTGAAGATCAAAGTCATTGGTAAGCAATGTAGCTAGTAAATTGTATTAATAACCAAGCTTTTTATAATTGTTACAGGGAATGGCCTTGAGAATCAGTCAACGAAATTTAGTCCGAGGCAGTCAAAAATCTAGATGTCCTTAAGGATTCATTTTAAGCGAAATACAAGGTTTCATGGAATTTGTTGGAAACGGTCTAACTCGGAATTACTCTATTTTTCAGACTGTCTCTTGACCTTAAGAAAATGTGGGTTTTTAATTTCTATAATTGTTGTTCTTCTTCTCCTTCTTCTTTTCTTTTCTTTTCTTCTCTTTTCTTCTCTTCTCTTCTCTTCTCTTCTCTCCTCTCCTCTCCTCTCCTCTCCTCTCCTCTCCTCTCCTCTCCTCTCCTCTCCTCTCCTCTCCTCTCCTCTCCTCTCCTCTCCTCTCCTCTCCTCTCCTCTCCTCTCCTCTCCTCTCCTCTCCTCTCCTCTCCTCTCCTCTCCTCTCCTCTCCTCTCCTCTCCTCTTCTCGTCTCGTCTCTTCTTTTCTTTTCCTTTTCTTTCGAGAACTAGTAGAAGAAAAGAAAATGGCCACCAAAATATCCAAATTGTTGTACATCCTTGTTTTTGCTTTCGTCAATCTTTTCAGCTTCTTATTGATGTCGTTCAGTCTGTTATGACCTCAATCTAATGTTTACGCTTTTCATTTTGTAATTCAAAGCTATTACAACAAATCCAATAATTATCGTTCAACAAAAATTTGAATTTTACTCAGCGAATATTTCAATACAAAAAATGTAATTCCAAAACTCACAGTACAGAAATATAATTACCATAGCTGGAAAGAGCACGTCAAAATTAGTAAAACCGTGAAGTCGTAATGAAATAACTTTCAAACTCACGAGGATATGAATTTTCCGAAATCAAAATTTCAGCAAAGGTTTTCTTACAAATTCACACTTTTCAAAAATTCATATTCTCGCGAGTTTTGGATTTCATTCCTTCAAACTTCACTGTCTTGCTAATTTTAACATGCTCTTTCCAGCTATGGTAATTCCTTTTCTGTTTTACGAATTTGAAAACACCCGATAAAAGCTCATTAATCTTGAAGTTTTCACACCACAAAAAAGCTACATATCGTTTTGATCAACACACGTACATGGATTTTTTAGCCGTATTATCTAATTCTAACTACTTGTATTTATTATTTTATTATTATTACTTTTACCCACTGCTGTTTTCTAGAGATCATATATATTATTAAATAAAAGAATCACGGACTCTGGTACAAAATGAGTAATCTGTCCGTTAATATTAAAATTACATCGACAAATTTTATTGCATAAAACGTAATTTTCAATCTTGAAATCTGAAGTGAGTAACTTCAGATTTGAGAAAAAGCGTACAGACCGACTTACGGAATTATTTGTTATCGGTCATGTAGCTTTGGAATTAAGTCAAGCAGTTTTCAAATTGATGCAATATTCGATGCCTTTTTGTGAGCTATTTATTTCGCTCATTAATATTCAATCCGCGGCCGCCCGCTGCTTAAATAACAACTCCTTTCAAACAGCAAACATAACTAATGAGATTAATTAATAATTGATCAAAATCAAAAGTTAAGTTTTGACTTTAAAAATTTTGTCAGATTTCACTATGTCTATCAGCGCAAAATTTATTTCGCGTCCTATTTGCTATTTATACATATTTCCCCACGAATTTTTGAAAGTTATATTTTAGCAAATGATTTCGTTGACCCTTTTTGATAAACTTTGCAGATTTGGACACATGCGCGTTTGTGTAGGTCGGTTTTTAGACCGGCAACAATACAAATCAAAACACAAACAACTCAACGCAACACAACAAAGCACAAGAAAGCAAAACACAAGATAACACAATAAAACACAACACAGCACAAGAAAACACAACACTCAACTTACCTAACATAAAACGCAACGCAAACACAGTGCAACACAAGACAAGACAAAATACAACACAACAAAACAGAGAAGAAAACAATGAGTGCAGCACAAGAGAATATAATATAATTGAATGTAGCACAAAACAACGCAGCATAATACTATGTATAGTAACATAAAACTCAAATAGGTCGATGATCATTTAAGAAGCCGCCTAAATGATGTCACTAAGGGAAATTGTTTTCGTGTTACGACTTTTGTCGCTATGTAGGCCCACAGTAATTGATTTACTTTACGTTGTAGTGTCCCTGCCTGCATTTCGGGCGAAGTCAAACAAACAAACAAACAAACAAACAAACAAACAAACAAACAAACAAACAAACAAGCAAACAGACAGACAGACAAACAAACAAACAAAAACAACACAAAACAAAACAAAACAAAACAAAAAACCAACAAATGAATTAATAGATAAATAATACATCTAGGAAATTCAAACAACTATTTCATCAATTTCAGATGTTCAAATCTTAAACGAAACGTCAAGCAATGATGTAGTTTCTTGGAAAGGGCATAGACTACGCCTTCACTGCAACGTGAGGGTTGTTCCCAACTCTAAACTCTCGTTTAAATGGCGAAATAAAGCCTTAGGAGGAGCAATTGTCGATGCCTCTAAACAACGAGATCACAAAACCAGTACTTTGATACGAATCCTTACCTACAAAGATGGAGATTTTGGTCCCTATGAATGTGTTGCTATGACAAGATCAACTACATATACACACGAAATCCGTATCAAGCGATTATGTAAGTACAATGGGTCATTCACCTCAGATGATGTCGTACGTCGTTTGACTAGAACTGTCAGATTGCTTTGGCTACATCGTTTTGTAAGTGAACTATTTTGGGATGCGCTACAATGAGGGACGAATTGAAATCTGTATAACACCGTTAATAAAAGAGATAATTTACTGCCATTTCAAGCCTATGGTCTTGTCAAGGAGTTTCTTGAAAGATGGCAGACCAGCAGACTCAGATTTTCCCAAATTACAGTGGATGGCCAGATCCGAGTCCTTTGGTAAGAGAAGAAGAAGAATTTTCTTTAGGACCTAAGTCGGAGTTAGGGCCCAAGCTCAAAACGTCAGTAAGTTTGTTTCTTTTTTGTACAGTGTTACAGATTTCCATTCATCCCTTACTACCTTTTTAAAATCAATTGATGCCAATTGTCCTTTTATTCTCAATTAGGAATACAAATCTGAATAAGCTTTCAAAGAAAATCGGTAAAGCATTTTGGCGGCTGTAGTGAAATGACACTATAATATACTAATTATATCATTAAACAGGGGCGGATTTAGGGGAGGGTGCAGGGTGTGCGCACCCCCTCCTGAGATGACTTTGGTCCCTTTTCTTCTGTATATTTTTCTGAAATATCCTCTGGATAGTTTCCAATTTCTATAACGCTGCCCCTCCCCCCCCCCGAAAAAAATCCTGGATGCACCCCTCCCTGAAGAAAATCTTGGATCCGCCCCTGTTAAAGATAATGAATTTGTTGTATTGGTAGATGAGCCATCAGCACCAAACAACTTCAGTCATCATCGTAGTCTCACAAAGAGCTTAAATTGTTCAGTTGTTGCAAGACTGGCATGGATGCCCCCATTGAAAGACGGAGGAACATCAGTTATGAGCTATGTGGTCGAGTACAAGCCATTGGGTCAAAAATGGAGTAAATCCGTACATCGTCACGTCAAAACTAATCATATAGACATTTGTAGACCACCACGTGATCAGGGAGGGGATGGTCTGCGCGTGCGTGTTAAAGCTAAGAACAAAGTTGGTGTTGGCATCCCATCGCCTGCTACTGTTGTAACTTTTTGGGGTAAGAAATATTTGAGTATTTTTAAGTATTTTTGCCGCGATCGCAGAGACAGATTTTAGAGTTCAATCCGGAAGCATTTCCAAATGATCATTCATCAGATTTTTCAGCGATCGTAGCGATGACAGCGATCGTAGCAATCATATTAAAACCAAGCTTAAGAAAAGGTGTTTTCACGACGTCCTTCACTAACACAATTTCTCATTTCAAAGATGAACCAACAGCTCCTCAAAATCTAAGAACCTACTTAGTGCGCAATTTCGGCGAACCAAAAATCAGGCTCACTTGGGGATATCCACGTGATGACGGAGGAGTCGATGTTTCCGCTTACCAAATAGAATACAAGCCCGTGGGCTCACCTTGGAGTAATGCTGCAAAAATTGAAACTGTAGAGCAGAAAGTTACGTTGTGGAAGACCTCTAAGGACGTCAATGTCTACGAGGTTCGTATACGAGCCATAAATGGCGTTGGTTTTAGTGATGCATCAAGTATCATCAACGCTGCCTTTGCTGGTAAGTATATTATACTTTACAAGTCATCTAAATATTTAGCAAGTTGATCAGGATTTCAATGACGCTCAGGCTTTTAAAACAACTAAAGGATACGCTTCAAGAAATTCTCATGCCCTCTCATCATCGTGCTCTCCCACGTTCATCTAGACCACGATTAACGCACGCTAAGCATTATTGACCATTATTAAATAACTATGATATAACGCGCGCTCTGATTGGCCAAAGGACGCGTGTCGCGCGTTCTCTATGAGAACACACAGCACGCGCGCGCACATTTTCAAACTTTCTCCAACGAAAAAAGAAAATAAAACTTCAATTGTATTTTAACATTCCTTCACGAAAAAGTAAAGGCTGACTGGCAAAAGTCAACTTTCCTTTGGCTTTGGTAGATTCTACTTTCTTTTGCCTTCCAGCATGGCAGATTTGGTGCTTTGTGACCGGGCTATATTATAGACTGAAAGACCTATTTGACTGCAAAGTTAAACCTTTCTTCGAGGATACAATTTTCATTTGTCACTCTGCTGGACATTTACAAATTCTGGTTGTAATGGTGAAGATAAAGTTTAAACTAAACGAATTTTTTTGCGAAATGTTGCGGCAACATGTTGTGGTTCTGAACATTTTAAAAAACCACGTTCCAGAGCAAGTGGTCAAATTTTAAGTTTAAAATTTTAGAAATTTCAGACATTATTGTACATAGTTTACCAAACTGACAACAAACGAGTTATCAATTTTTTGCTGTCAATTTCTTGCACTCTACAAAAGGTAACGATGTGCCAAAGATTGTGTAATGTCTCCTTCATGCTTGCTGGTTATAGATCATTATACATCACGCACTTTTAAAAAATGCCCTTAGTAATTGTTAATTCGTGAGGAATTCATAACAAAAATGGATGTAATCAAAGGTACAATAAAACTGGCAAATACTATATTAATTAGGGCGTTGTTTTGCATTTTAGAAGTTCCTTCAAGACCACTAAACGTAGAAGACAAAATTTTGCCTCATGCAAGACCAACCTTGCCTCACATTCACATCCACTGGAATAGACCATTAGATGATGGCGGCTTACCGATAACTATTTATCGACTTGAATACAAGACTTTGTCGCAAAAGAACTGGAAATTAGCCAAACATTTCCTTATTAAGGAAGAAAACTTTGTTATAAACCATGTGGAGAAAACTCAAGATTACGTGGTACGAGTTGCTGCTATAAATGACATGGGAACTGGACCATGGGCAAGTCCTATTACTGTAAGATATAGAGGTAAGTTTCCATCTAGGATTACACTAAAACTTAGACCCATCTTGCCCTTGGAAAACGGGATGGAAAGGTGTGATCAATAGAGCCAATACGACTCTCAAAAGGGCTCAACGGCTATAAGGCAACCGCAAAAAGGCAGTATTCGTTTTTCACAGGGGCAGCGGAAGCGGGGATCTGGGGATGGGTTGGAGGGTTGGGGGGAGGGGGGGGGGGGAGGGGGGATGAGACCTTAGGGTTATACGTTAGGGGCCCCTAGGTTCTCCAATAATATTTTAAGGCAAAGCAATTTTGAAACGGTCAATACAGGCTATTTTGATGTGCCCCTCCAGTTATTTTCTTTAAGCTTCCGCCGCCCCTGTTCAATACTGAAAGAAATGCGAGAAAAATCAGTTATTGTCGGAATATAATACATCAGGGAAATGAAGACCCTTTGTTGTTCTTGTTGTCAATTTTGATCATGATTCACATTAGCTAGGGCTATGTCTTTCTTCCTGTATTTCTTATAACTATATCTCCCAAAATGCCTTGATGAAATTTCCTACCCTCGCCCCCTCCCAAAATAAAGGCAAAATATATTTTATTTTGAGCTAAAATAATTTTTTTACCTTTTTTTCCTATACAGAAAAGACTTTTGTTGTTTTCAAAGCTCGTTCCCATGGAACAAGACATGTCAAGAGCGAGGTTTCGTTTTACATTTTACTTGCGTTGCACCTCTTCTCATACCATCTTCACTAACCAAGTTTAACATCTTTATGACTGGAACTTCACATTTGCCAAGGACTTCAACGGCCCGAACGCACGATGCAACTAGTTCTGCAACAATTCAGAGTAGTATGATCATCCCTGCAATGTTGCGCGCAATGTTGCATAAAATAGAACTCCATCCGAAACATCCAACTGTTGAGCGCAAAGCAGCGCGCATCTTTTGCAGGGTTTGGCACACGGTGCAACTTTATTTCCAAAATATTTGAACGTATGATCCTTTGGCTTATTGTGAAGCTACTACGTGATAAGTACGAATAATAATTTTGAAGAGCTATATACAATTAATCCTGTTATACACTTACAGAATAACTCTGTTATACAAATAACTCTGGTATACACTTATACAATTAATCCTGGTATACACTTATAGGTGCAATTAATTCTGGTATTCTGGTATACACTTATAAGTGCAATTAATTCTGGTATACACTTACACAATTACTCTGATACACGCTTATACAATTAATACTGGTATACACATATACAATTAACGCTGGTATACACTTACACAATTATTTCTGGTAAACACTTACACAAAAACTCTGATACACGCTTGTACAATTATACTGGTATACACATATACAATTAACTCTTGTGCATACTTATACAATAGACCTTTTTCGAGTTTGTTCATACCGCTG